>JAGFZM010000179.1:207329-218868 GCA_017657215.1 Limnothrissa miodon | reverse complement strand
AGAGAGAGAGAGAGAGAGAGAGAGAGAGAGAGAGAGAGAGGGAGAGAGAGAAAGAGAGATACTTAGACGCTGATGGACAGGGTGGTGATGGGAAGAGACACGGTTAATGGAGCGGAAAGTGGAAGAGCTCAAGAGATACTCAGAGAGAGAGAGAGAGAGAGAGAGAGAGAGAGAGAGAGAGAGAGAAAGAGAGGGGAGGGAGTAAAGAGGGGGTGAGGTGAGGGAGTAAGAGAAGAAAGAGAGAGAGAGAGAGAACATCTCCCTGTCACTTCCACTCATTCAATTTACAGAATCACTCAATACACACACACACACACACACTTGTTGGCCGCATGGTTCAGTGCCCACCCAAAGAGAATACGCAAGGCCGCTTGTGAAACATGTGCTACTGTCTCCAGTGGGATCCCTTTGCTTCATGACTTGAGGACAACAGACAGATACAACTGGCCTGGGGAGACACAGCGCAACACACACACACACACACACACACACAGCCTAGCGTCTCCAGCATGTTTAGTCTTCGGGAGCCCCTGCCTGTCAGCCAGTGGGCCAGACCAGAGGGAATTAATGGGCCACTTCCTCCGCCTGAACCACAGACACTGAGGGCGGGGGGAAGAGACTAGAGGATCTGGCAGGGATCGCACTACAAATCCAGCATCCGCAGCATACAACCACATCATCCATACACACACACACACACACACACACAATTTTTGTTGCAGTTGGAGGCCAGTGTCTTAATAGTAAGTCTGATTAGGTTTTCCTGAGCAAAACTGAAAAAAAAAAAATCTCTTGTGTGTTTTCTGAAACAAAGGTGGAGTTGCCACTAGAAGTCCCCTCGACCCCCTCCACCCAGTCTTGGTAACCCTTACAGTATAGAACAGACAGGCCTCAGATCAGATGAACAATACTGTGCAGGGGGAAACGCCACACTTGCAAAGAAAACACTGGCCTGGGACGTGAAACAAATAATGTGATGTCTGGCAGGGCAGATGTTGACAACACTCCTTAAAGGCACATCAACTAGAGCTGGGCAGTTATTCTAAAAGTAATAAATGATTAATGCAAGTCATTCTCCTACATATTTAGTCATCTTTTTATTTCTAAAAACAAAGCAACTGAGAATGGAATATGACAAAAAACGCTATGTCCATGTGTGTGGAAACAGATTGATGGGGATGCTCCACAGACTAGAAAGTTACTGGGGTCCAAGGAGTTTCGCTTCAAAGGAAATATGAGAGCTAACACGAGTTTCAGGAAGCTAACTGTGGACTAGTAAAATTGCCATTCAGTAATTAATTAATTTAAGTAAAATGTTAAATGGTAATTTTGAATTAATAATCATTTTGATGAGGTCATAACTGCCCAGACCTATAAACCCTCAAAGAGACGACCATGAAATTGACATAATGACTGGCTGATTCACGTTGGACACATGTCAGACACCAAACTACTGCAATTTCAGTTCCTTTTTGGAGCAGGGAATTGATCAGACTCTATCTGGAGAGAGGAGGGTCTTGTAGATGCGTACATCCGTATGTAAACATGTGTTATGGCCAGAGATTGAGATCAGAAAGAGTGCTTGCTCTAGTTGTGCACTTGGTTGTTCTGAGGTCATTTCCTGTTGTAGGGTGGCTGGCCACTGGGGTCATGATTGACATGTAAAATTAGCCACATTAAAATTCTCCCTCAGAGAGATTATGCCCAGTAAAATGTTCAAGGGGATCCTAATCACACATTTCAGTAGAATGGAGCCCACAACAATTTAACACATCATTAGGCTAGACGGATTCACTCACACACACTGGAATTTTACACTATGACAAAATTCTACACACTATAGTTGAAGCGTGTATAATCAAAAATATAGGCACGTAAACAAACTCTCTCTCCCTCACTCTGTTTCTCTTCTCCGCCCTCTCTCCTCCTTCCCCTCTTCTTTTCATTTCTCTTCATTTGTCACTCCTCCTCATTCTCCTTCCTTTGGTCCGCAGTCTCTGTTTGGGGTCTAATTATGGCGTCTCCTTCTGTTTAGGCCTCTCCTGCTCGTCGTGATAAAAAACAGTAACTTCCAAAGCAAACGGCTCCTTCATTTTCTCTGACAGCCTCCTTTAAACACACAGCCTGGATCCCAAGCCTAATTGAGAGCACATTCCTATTCCAAACAAATTAAGCACAATTACGGCCCCTGAGTTATGGGACTCTATCATGGTGAGATGTTTTGGTAAAAATCACCACATTTAGATCAAAGTCAGTCCGGGCCTTTCTTAATTGCCTCATTAAGAGTCCTTGCTATAGGCTTCATAAATACAAAGCCTGCTAGTTTCATTTGGGAATGACTCGAAGAGACGACCCTTAAACTAATCGTTTCCACATTTCCATAAAAGCTTCGTCTGTTTTAGGTAGAAACAAAATGAGATTTTTTTTTTTAAACCACCCCTGCACACACACACACACACACACACACACACACACACTCCTCCACCCCTTCCCCCCCCCCCCATCCCTTTTTTATGGAGCATGATTCGGTGCTCTTTTTATCCTACAGTGAGATTTATCTTTTCATTAGAAGCCCAGGCCTGCACTCCTCTGAAGAGGCTATCAAAGGTGTTGCTCTGACTGCCGCTTTTCTATGGCATGCGCCTCTACCACAGAGCATCAAAAAAAAAGGATTGATAAAGCTCTGTGAATCTATATGTGTGTGTGTGTGTGTGTGAGCTGTTTGGTGAGGGGTGAGGTGTGTGGACCTGGGCGGAGATGGGGTGGTGTGTGTAAATGACCGCGCGGCACTGAGAGACGCCAGCAAAGCTTAACTGGCCTCTAACTCAAACGGCTAAATGAGAAGCGCTCCTCCACCCGCACAGACCTTTCCAATTTGGCAGCTGGCTTTATTGGAGAGCAGCAAGCGCAGGCGGCAGTGGGGGAGGAAGAGGCGCTGAAGGAGGAGGACGAGGAGGAGGCGGAGGAAGAGGAAAGAGAGGCACTAAAAAAAGCGAAGGGGGGGGGGGACGAAGTGCAGAGCTGACAGATAGTGGTCTGGAACATTTGTTACCAATCTCCCTCCATATGGCTGGATTGTCCCAATTTATCACTTTACGAGTGATATCTCATTTTACTGTGACGGCGCACAGACAAAAAACACATTCTCACAGAGGGCTGAAGAAAAGAAAAAAAGATGCAAGCGACAGACTAAGAAATGACGCAGTGATGATGGGGATAATTATTACTGCAGCGAAAACAAACAAAAAGCTTCTCACGACAAGCTATTTCTCCGGATCTCAACCAACACAACCCAGTTTGGTAAGCTCTGTAAATAACTTGTGTCACTGCAAGTGCTGACAGCCAGTGTCAAGATGTCGGCGATGACGTTTTAATGCGGTGGTGAGCGATGAGGTGGACAGTGTGGTCAACGGGCACCACCGGCAGGAAGCTCATCAGACACTTGGGTCCCGGCGCGAGTGTGATGGATCGCAGGGCGGCTCGGCTGGGGGGACCCCTCGCTGGGTTTATTGGCCCCTCAATGCTCCTTTGTGAGCGGCCCCTGGTCCCGAGGCATGACAGGGCTCATTGGATATGCATAGCTCTATTAGCATACGCGCTAATAGCCCCCCAGAGGCTCACGCTAATATAACACTTTAAGTAGAAATGCAAACAGAGAGGAGAGGAGAGGAGAGGCGCAGCGGAATAAAGGACCATTGTCACCAAGCAGAAACAGAGCCTGGGGGCACGAATGCGTACTGTGGGGTGCACACACACGCACACACACATGCGCACGCTAAATATTCCTAACATAGACACACACACAGTCTCCATATCTCTTCAGACACACACACACACACACACACACACACACACACACACAGACACCGCAGAAGTCATCATTCTCCGGTGCAGCTGAGTCCGTGTGAAAATGAGATGACAAGAGAGGATGAGAAATGTCCCGGCGCTCAGCAGGCCTAAATGAACAGGAATAATGTTGTCGTTGGGACACAATGGAGGCTATTTGTCGGCACGACGGCCACGGCAGGGACATGGACGGATGGTCTGGCAACTTCCCGTTAACGCAGAGGTCAAGAGACTTGATTGTTTAGCAAACCTGCAACCAATTCAGCTAGGGAAAAATGTACTACGCTCATAAAAGCATGTTTACACAAACAGCAGCTACAGTCGCAGAACATGACTGACGTCAGTGATGAGGAGGGGGGATGGAAAAAGGCATTTAATGACACGGGAGGTCTGGTACGATTAGCCGCCATTGAGATTGTGATTATTTGTGATTGTACGATTTGGACAATGGTTTCAAAACATTCCTGGCTCATAGCAAAGGAAAGAAATCCATGCAGATGTGATCTGAAGATCTTGCATGAGCAATCATAAACATGCACACACACACGCGCACACACACACGCGCACACATACACACACACAAAACACTGCCGTCATGATTGAGCCTTGCCACAGCAAAGACCATCTCCAGCACCAAAAACAGGGCTATGTCGTGAGACAAACACACACGCAGGCATGGACAGGGGGAAATCTGATAAGTAAGTCCCACTCAGGTCTAAATACTTCCATCACATGAGAAAGCAATTTTGCCTAAACGTGGCAGAAATATGTCCAGCGTCAGGAGACTTAATGAAAGCCTAATTGAGGCCTGGCCCAGGAGCATGCAGGCAGGCTGCTCCATTACTGCCTGTCCAGTACAACCGCACCCACGGAGGTACCTGCACGCCGACTGAACCCCGTTCCATTATGGGTATGTTAACCTTGGGTGGAAGGCACCGGAAATGTGCCACGGAGGTCAGGAATTAACACGGCTCCGAGCGGAAGCCGTCGCCACCACACGTGCTACCTTCAGCACCCTAACAAAGGGCGCGGTGCCAAATGGGCATCCGTGGGGGCAGCGGTGCTAATAACACCGCCACCCCCATCCCCCCCCACACCCAGCACACACACACACACTCCTATTATTTAATGTAATTGCAGCGATTAAACAGTCGCCCTTCCTGCAGGTCACATTCCAGCTCTACCCTCATCAGCAACCATGTCTGTGTATGTGTGTGAGTGAGTGTGAGAGAGAGTGAGTGTGGATACAAGCACACTAGGATCTGACCACAGCGTAACACATCCCCTCAACCTGGAACCTTTTCATTAACTGGGTCCACATCACCCATGTGCAGCATGACCCATGCAAAGCCAGAGGAGGGTGGTGGTGGGGCTGTGTAGTTCATATGGCTTACCAGTTCCTATTGCCCAAGTCTTCAATAACACTTATTCAACTGTCAAGCATGATTATATATATATCGAGATAGATATACGTAGATAGATAGATATGTATGTAGGTTGATCGATTTAATTTATCTATCATACAGATAGATAGATAAATCGATAGATAAGATGAATAACATTTGTTTTTTGTGAAAAAGGGTTAAATATTGCTTTTTAAGGCTGAGAATGAAGTCTGCATTCTCTGTGGTTAGGTTGAGAGTTTCCAGGGTCCTTAATTCTGACACTGGCATAAGAGGCAGTTTGGCACATCTTTTATAAGGAGCTGTTCTGCTTCTTAACAGCTCTGTTCCGCGACTCAAACAGACCAATAAACTAATGGCAATGTCACAGCCAAGACCCTGATTACGGAAGCAGACAACCACAGCCTCGCCGCCATCAGCGGCCACTGTAATTGGACACTTGGACACAAGGGGAGTGATGGAAGGACTAGATTAGAGGATTGTTCCCTTGTCCTTTTTGTATTCAGAAATAGGCCAAACACACACACACACACACAGTAGAGGAATGGAGATGTTACATAAGTTAAGAACAGGCGTTAAGAAGAAGCTATGGGTATATTTTAGGTTTTGGGCCCTTCGAATATACCCACAGGTGATACTTAAAATGGACCTTGAATGGTCGGCCAAGCGAGATGGACAGCAGTGGACAGCCAAGACAAAGAAGACGCTCATCATGCGCTCATATCCCGAGCCAGCCAGCCAGCCAGCCAGCCAGCCAGCCATGGGACACGTGTGACGTAGGGCCTGATGTTTTACTCAGGCCTGAGAACAAGGGGAAAACGACATGGAAAGAACTGACAGAGAGGGTGGAGGTGGGGGGCATGTGGGTGGAGGGAGTGTGTGCGCGAGCATGTGTGTATGTGTTGGGGGTTAAAAGCCCTCTAAAACACGTTGAGTCAGAGCTGACCGCTCAGTGGAAAAGCCTGCCCTACATCTGCAGACACGGTGGGTCTTGAACTTTCAATTGAAAACTATTGACTTCCATATTCACAACATTAGTTTAAGATGAATTCAAGTAGTATGGCAGGCCTGTAAATGTCGGTGGCTCCCTCCGGTCCACACAGATGGTTTGGCAGAGTGACAAAGCAAACTGGGCCGGGAACCAAACTCCAACTTCCATTTCATGGTGGCTTAGCACTTCTTTCCCCCGCCTTCAACCCAACAGCAGCACGGCTGTTCTGCCGGCTCGGCAAGCGAAGCACGCGGTAGCAGAACTGCACAGGGTTGGACCGGCGGAGACACAGAACGGAGCAGGCTAAACAGCGGAGAACGGGTATGAGGCAATAGAGCATTAGAGAATGTGTTAATGTAAATAATGTGATCAAGCTAACTGAGCAGGCCACGCAGAAAGACAGACAGTACGCATTGCAGAGGTAAATAGACAGAATGCATTCCACAGTGTAGTACAAAGAAATTGTAGTTAATATAATATTCTGTATTGAAACTATATTGGTTGCTCCATACTGTATGTCACAAACCAGTGACCAACCCTGTTTGAGCACCCCATTGTCTAATCAAGTCCACAACCGTGTGACCATTGTTTCTGTGGCCAATGCAATACACATCATGTCAGCCGACAATTAATCACAGTAGCTTCCTGAGACAACGCTTGTTGACGCTAAGGCAATACACATTGTGAATGATGCTTAAATATTGTCGTACAATGTCACTCGGGAGGCCAGTGCACACCTAAAGGTGGAAACTCCGTGCTGTGTCCTCTGGACTTTTCCCATAGTCTGTGATCCGTAATGTTGTTGCAACTAACTAATAAATGTTCTCACCATTGTCCACAGCACCCTGACCGTTTCAGTTTGTGCAGTTTATGTTTATGGAGCACAGCAATGTAATTTTTACAGACCTATAGACAGACACAAAGACAGTTCAATAGAGAGATATATACTTTGTATATCCCCAAAAAGGGTAATAGAATGACACAAAAGAAAGATAAGAAATATGTTGCAACAAGAAAGATGTTGCAAAACCTGGCGAACGAATCAGGGGAACGTTCCAGTGAAGGTCAAACGAATTCAGTGCTACAATAGAGAAAATGAGGAAGAGAAATAAAAAGGAAAGAGTAGAGAGAACAGAGGATGAGGAAGATAGATAAAAAAATAATATTTCACAGAGGGAATAGTGGGCGAGAGGAGAGGAAGAGCTAAGGAGTGAAGAGAGTAATAAAAAAGGAGAGAGAAAGAAATAGAGAGGGGGGAGTGGGGCGGCTGCTGGGCCTTTATCTGATGCAAGTGTGTCTGCTGTGGATGGGTGGTGAGAATACTGAGAATGATCTGATGATTAGAACCAGAAGTGCGACAAGGGTGCCACGCCGCCTCCAAGAGCTGGATGGGAAACGTGATATGAGCTGTGTGTGTGTGTGTGTGTGTGTGTGTGTGTGTGTGTGACCTCCAAACCTTGTGTAGCAGAGGCCCAAGGGTTCAACAAAGACTTATACATACACACCACAAATATCATTTACTCACACAAACAAAACGCACGTGCGCGCACACACACACAAACACACACACACACACTAAGGAAAAGACACATGAAAGCTCTACTGTCACACCTCTCTCTCTGTCTCTCTCTCTCACACACACACACATGCACCAATTCATTAAAAATTCCTTACATACACACAAATACAAGCATACAGACACGCAGACTTACGTACACACACAGTTTGTTGCAGTATGCACTCAAATGAAAACACAGACTTTTGAGGGCCTTGTTTCAAACACGCACACATATACATACAGATACAGTGTGCATACACCAAAACAAACACTGGTGTACAATAATCAAACATAGCTCATGTATAATAAATGGAACTCACTAATATAACTTCTGTTTAAATATGAACCCGATGGAGATTGTTGTAGTGTCATTTCACTGAACATTGTATATAATATGTTTGTGTGTGTTTGAGAGAAACAGAGAGAAAGAGAGAGTGAGAACGTGTGTGTGTGTGTGTGTGTGTATATATGTTTGTGTTTAAGAGACAGGGTGTGTTTGTGTGTGGGAGAGAAAAAGAGAAAAATAGAGAGAAAAAAAGATGGAGAGAAAAACAGAGAGAGAGAGAGAGAGAGAGAGAAAGACAGAGAGGGGGCAGGGGGGTAAATCAACCTGAAGTGAACACAAGAGAATGAGAAAAACCAGAATGAGAGCCAGAGCACCAATGTCAATTTTCTGCATCAAGTGGTTTGGTAATTAAATGATGGTGGTGGTGTGGGCAAAATCATGGTTTTTGGACACAATGGAAAAAAAAGATGTGTGACGTGTGTAAGTGTGTGTGTGTCTCTCTCTGTGTGTGTGTGTGTGTGTTTAGTGTACACACATGTACTTGTGTGTGTCTCTGTGCCATATTCACTCTAAACGTAAAAAGGTTTGGCTGCCGTTCACTTTTCAGTGTTTGCAATCAGGTGCAGCTGTCTTTGCATGTGCACAAGTGTGTGTGTGTGGTTGGGGTTATTGCTTGCAGTGTATGCAGTAGAGACGTGTATGTCTCTCTGTGTGTGTGTGTGTGTCTGTCTGTGTGTGTGTGTGTGAGCATTTGTGTGCATTCCCCTGATAGTGTAATGTGTGTGCATGCTAAAAGTGGTATGAAATGTGTTACTTAAGCATGAGATGCAGCTTAGATGTGTGTGTGTGTGTGTGTGTGTGCGTTTCTTAAGGTGGGGGGATTAGGGGTCTCACAGAGGGTGTGTCTAATGATTAGTCATTAATTAACCTCAATTGGGCGCTGGGTCTTTTGTCTGAGGGTCTCCCACTTTCCTCCCTCCTCCTCCTCCTCCTTGTGTTCTTCTCCCTTGTTCCCCCTCTTCTTTTTCCTGCGTTAACTTCCCCCAAATAAATGGAAAAATATCCCCTGCCTCGGGCAACCACTGAACTTCTCACTCTCTGCATCCAATTTGGAGCTGCTGCCCATGATGCAACCAGACAGCAGAGAGAGAGAGAGAGAGAGAGAAGAGAAGAAGAGAGAGGGGGGGGAGAAAGTGAGCCAGAGAGAAGATGGAAAAGAGAGAGAAAGGAAAAAATTGAGTGAAAGATCCCAAGGTGGAAACAGACAGAGGGGGAGAAAAGGAGAAAGATCAAGAGATGGAAAGAGAAGGATGCGGGTGGGGGTATGTGTGACAAAGACAAAGAGAGTGGTATGTATGTGTGTGTGTGTGTGTGTGTGTTTGTGTGTGTGTGTGCATGAGTTGATGACTGAGTAAAGTGAACCTATGGCCAGTGAAAGCCTCCCCAATCCCTCTGTGTTAGCACCTTCCATCCAAGCTGGCTATCTGGGCTCCAACAAGGCAATCTGAACGGCCTGCCTAGACACCATTAATCCAGTCCTGTGTCCTGGCGTCCAGGGAATGCTAACGAGGCTAACGAGGAAAGGCCAGCCACAGGCTAGGAGCCATGAACCACATCCCAGGCAGAGGCTGTCCTCCAGCCTAGAGGAGGAGGAAGGAGGGGGTTGGTGTGGAGGTTGAGGGAAGTCAATTGCGGTTGATTACTCGTCTGAATATTTAAAGAAGTTCTGAGCTCTGGACACAAGTGCACATCTGGTGCTTTGATGCAGACACAGATTAGTATGGCAATCTCTGACTTTTTTTTTAAGGTGGTTTTCTTTGAGGAATAAGAAACAAAAAGAATCTCTATTTGCCGCACATAACAAAAGCACAAGTATGATGCTATTTACAAGAAAGACAAAAAAAAAGTGTTCTGGCAACAGATGAGTTGTATGCACGGCATTCAGAGTTCCTCTTGTAGACAAGCATCCATTCGTCAGAGCGGTGGAGTTATTTCATGCATTCTTATTCTCCTAGGGGGAGTGGAGAGTTGGGGTCAAGCGGACGCTTGCGTGCACAACATCAGAATTCAAAACCATACTACCGCTCGGCCCTGACAGCCTGACGACAGAGAAGCAAGCCTCTGACACGCACACACACACACAGATACACACATACATACTGCCACACAAGAGCACACACACAAAAACAAAGTATAAAGTACATGTAGACACATGCGCACACACATGCTTGTGCGCGCGTATGCGCACACACATACACACACACAGCACCAAGTACAATATTCTCTCACACACTCCACACCACACACACAAATATATATATATAAAAGATCAAAATCAAAGCCGACTCCAAGGCCACACACCAGCATCCAGTAATCCCATGCATGGCTTCCCACAGCCATGGCGAGGTGCAGGGGAGGCGCTAGCTGTTAGCGTTAGCTGTGGGCAGGGGAGCTGGAGAGCACAGGCTGGCTGGATAAAGAGCAGATGGATGGGGGTGACTGCTGGACTCCAGAGACAAGGCAACACTCCACCACTCTCCCCACTAATAATAACAGAGAGTGTTTTCCCACATCCCCAATGGTGTGTGTGTGTGTGTGTGTTTGTGTGTGTGTGTGTGTGTGCGTGCGTGAGTGAGAAAGAGACTGGTAGAAGCTGCAAGCAATGTGGGAGGTGAGAGTTTATTACAAATTCACACCTCCACATACACACTCAAACACACACACACACACACACACACATACACACACAGACAGAAAGAGAGTGAGGGGCCCTAAAGAGTGAGGGGCCCTTAATTTGGTAGACTTTGTGCACCACACACTCTCTTCCTCATTGGTGATGATTGAGCATCTACAAATATGAGCTAATGCAGAGGTCTTTTGATTACAATGACTGGTGTTTGTGTGTGTGTGTGTGTGTGTGTGTGTGAGTATGTGTGTGTGAGTAGCACAGAGACGATTTGCCCGTTAACTCCTGACCTCTTAAGTGCGACCCCAAGGAGGCGGGAGGCCGTCGTGCCTGGCCAGTGTCACTCCCATTACTGGCTGATAAAAAAAAAAAAAAAAAAAAACTGTGTTTGTCCTCAGTGAGATGCCATCCATCACCCGCCCTCCTCTAATCAACATGTTTGTCACTGTAACTAAACAGTGGGCTGAGCCCCGCCGCGACGCTATTGGCTGTGACAGGGAGAAATAAATCTGCCGCCAGCCAATCGGTGGCAGGCAGCGGAGCGTGACCGGCGGGGTGACAGGGCTTCGGGGGGTGTGGGCAACCAGGAGATTGGGGCTGGGCTGGTGGGTTTGTGGGTGGTGGCAGTGGTGGTGGGGGTCTGATAGGATTTCACGGTTATACTCCGAACACTGTTGTTCTCAAGTGCGGGTTGTTCTTGAGGGGGGTGCGGTGTGGTCAGCAATGCCACCGTAACAGACAGCTCTATTTGGTGTGTGTGTGTGTGTGT
>JAGFZM010000179.1:178441-206929 GCA_017657215.1 Limnothrissa miodon | reverse complement strand
CACACACACACACACATGCACACAGAGAGAGAGGGACAGAGAAAGCATGGTACAGCTAAACATCACACTGGCACAACACAGGCTAAAAGCCCTTGTAACTTAAGACATGTTGGCTCACCACCCGTTTAACAGTCTCTCGAGACACTTAAACCAGTAAAATGGCAGCAAAGAACATATTAGGGCACACTACTAAAAATCCTAGACAAAAAATACATTAAAATTGGACACAGAGGATAGAGGATTGTTATTTTGTGCCTTCAAAACAATATCTTGGAATACTACAGTTTGGAATCTGACACAGTGCAACGCAATGGAATAGATTTTTTCCCCTTCTAGTCATAGGACCCACAGGGCCAAGTCAGAGCCAGGGTAGAGCAGAGCTAATAATGACCAGGTCAGAATCCACTAGTACTTATGGAGCCAAGATAACTATGCCAGGGAAACCTAATTAGCTCTGATCAGGACCTACAACAGGTGCTAAACCTCACATCAGAAAGAAAGAGGGAAGGGAGAGAGAGAGAGAAAGAAAGAGAGACAAAAAGAGAAAGAGACTTCATTCTTCTGGTTAAAAGAAAGAAACCCATGTACTGTAACTACCCACCTCCCCAGAGGACTCTAGTTCCAGCTGCAGTTTGGTTTGACGTGCTACTGTGGAAACGCAGATACTGCAGCCCTGGCAACACAAGCGTGAGAGCCACTGGTTCTTTCCATACTCTTCCTGTGATCCAGCTCACCAGTGGAGCTGGGCCTCATACGCTGGGCTGACTCCCACTGTCTGATGAGAATAACATTAGTGACTGCACTACAGAGGATTCACACCCAGGCCGTGGACCTCTCAACACAGCATCAGCATACGATTGATGGGCTCTGGCCTAGCGTACTCAAACATGGACACACAAACAGGTTTCACTCACGTGTACAGTAAGGCACTTCACTCACTCACACACACACACACAGACACACACGAGTAAATTCACCACATATGCAAGTTTATGGACACACATGCACAACCACCTGTGGACTCATGACTGTGTCGTCCACAAGGCTTTATTCAGAGGCAAAGCGTTGGCCAGCACACTGTAAAATCTCCCCGTAAAATGCAGGAAATCACAACTGGCACTGTTATTCCTGGGGTCTGATGGCCTACATCATAACAGCAGGCTCTGATCTCCGCTCTCTCTGGCTCTCCAGCAACCACCCAAACACCCACACACACAAATGCACTCGCGCACACATGGGCGCAAACACACACACACACACACACACTCCATTTCTCTGAGCTAGAAGGAAAGGTCCACAACCCACTAAAAGGAGGAAGGCACTCTACTAGTAGCAGCTTGATAGCACTGCACTAGAAAAAAACATTCCCATCCCCTCATCCCCACCCATACTGAGGGTGAACAAGCATGTTTGTGAATGGAGTAGTGGAAGTATACGCTCTGCAATGACTCTAGCCAGCTGTGCCGTGAAGGAGCCGGTGCCCAGCCACAGGTGAAAATGGTGGTGGGGTTTGGTGAGGGCAGGGGGGGGTCTATTGTGTGGTGGCTTTGGAGAAATATGAGGGTAATATTATGGGATGGTGGCACTCTATAGGAGTGCTGGTTTGGGTGTGAGGGGAAACCCTGATTCAGTAATCACCACAGCTCGTTAAGAAACACACTTGACGTGATTTACGCGCTGTGACTTTTTTTTTTTTAAGGCCATCTGGAGAATATCCCAATGCAACTGTGTGATCTGATATCTGCACCCCCACCCCCTTCTACCACTACTCCATGCAAGTACTATTCAATTAAAAATGAATTTGTGTGCCTTATTGTAAAGTAGGGCCTTATGGCTGCTCTGAAAATGAGAACCTTCAATCTCCCTACAGAGAGAGAGACAGAGAGAGAGAGAGAGAGAGAGAGAGAGAGAGAGAGAGAGAGAGAGAAGGAGGGGTGAAAGTAATGTGTGGTTAGTTTTTGAAACGCTCTGACGCGCACCAAATAGAAGTCCCTCATTCTCCCCAAACGAGGGGTTTGTAATTAACTCATTAAGATCCCCAGTAATCAGGTGGACTGGTGGGGGCTCCAGAAAGAGGGGGTGAGGGGGGAGGGTAAAGGTATGAAAGTCAAAAGCAGTTGTGTATTTGCACACACAAACCTAGAGACCCAAGGCAAATCTGGCCCCTACACATGTTCATGTGTCCATACATGTGGTGTCAAACTCACACACTTTTTTTTGTAGGTTTAAGGAACCTGAAGAGTTTGGGGCCCCTCCCATAATACCATTAGCCCCTCAAACACACACACACACACACACACACACACACACACGCCTTTAGCTGATAAAAGCTGAATCCATTGTCTGCTTTTATATTTCTAAGACTGGAAGTTAGCCTACATCAGATTTCCCAGTCTCATGGTTAAAGCTGGGGGATGGATAACTGAGTATGTGTGTGTGTGTGTGTGTGTGTGTATGTGTGTGTGCGTGCGCGCGCATGCGTATGTGTGTGTAGAAGCAGTGAAGTTGTGGGGATTCCCCTCCCCCTATAACACATTGACTCATTTCTTCAATGTAAAATGACACTATATCAAATCAAGCATTTCCACATGTTAGCTGCTGCAGCCGCCGTCACTCCTAGTGCGGGGACAGAGAGACATACACACACACACACACACACACACACATTCTGAGTGACTCAAACACTGCTGCCCCAGTCAGGATTTCTGGGGCTGTGGAGCCACCTACTGTGTGCTCAGGAGATTGATACACACACTCTGGGGTGTAGTGGTGTGTGTGTGTGTGTGCATGTGTGTCGAGAAGGGGGTCGAAGACTGTTATAGGCATAGGTAGCAAAAACACAGAGTTAGCCCCATCTATCTTACATTTAAGCATTCACTAAACGCTTTTATCCAGAGCAAGATAGGAGTGCATCAGTGGTGTCAAGTGCAGTGCAGCGAGGATGAAAGGTGCTCTCTAAATACATGGGTCTTCAAGAGCTTTTTGAAGGTAGAGTCGACCCTGTTTTGATTTTACTTGCTGGGTCATTCCACCAGCGTGAAACAAGACATGAGAAGAGTCTGGATTGCCTTGGGCTAGGTGCTGGGATTGCCAGAAGACAGCCATTTGAGGACCGGAGTGGAGAGCCCTTTGGTAAGAAGGTGCAGACACTTTAAGCACATTATAGGCTAGCATTAGTGATTTGAATGCAGGCAGCCAAGGGTAGACTGTGAAGCCCAATGAATAGAGGGTGACATGCGCCCTTTTGGCCAGACACGCAGCCACAATCTGGACCGTTTGGATGGGTTTAACAGACCAGGCTGTAAGTCCTGTTAGAAGGGCACTGCTGTAGTCAAGGTGTGAGAGGAAAGCCATAGTTTGAGCCAAACAAAGGAATGCCTCAGAAAGAGGAGGGATTGGCCGTGCACAGTCTCTAATATTTCTGATTGCCTTCTAATTGGCCGACCGTGATAGCAGTTTCACCCACTGATGGGTTTCAGGTGGTTAAAACTAGGTAACCTAGTAGCAGATTTGAACAGAAAACTACACTAGCTACACTAGACCCTCTTAGGCCCTTCTGTGTAGCTTCTTTGAAATCATACAAAGTGTTGCAGTGTGTTTTAAGCTTTTGGTTTTAGCGAGAAGACTACCCACCGAGAGTGAAACAAAGGAATGCATCAGAGAAAGGAGGGATTGGCCGTTCACAGTCCCTAATATTTCGGATTGCCCTGCAGTGATGGCACCTCTCTACCTCACCTGATCACAACGCTAAATTAGATCTTTAACAGGGGCAGAGAATGCCTTGACAACAGGGGCAATATGTAAAAGGAAACTATATGCATAGACTTCAATGAGTGTGTGTTTTCTTGAATGTGTTTGCATGTGTAATGTTAAGTGGGGGCATGTTGTATGCGGGTGCCTGTGTGTGTGGCATGTGAAAGCCACTGCCCCATCGAGTTCTGCCCAGTGGCCCTTGGGTTAAAATCCAAACAACTGCCTTGGCCTTTGCCAGACTCAGCGTCCAGGCCCGAGGAGCTGGCAGCGTCCATCAGTGTGCCACACTCAATCCTGGCCTCCTGAAGGGGCTCAAAAACAGAAGTGCCAACTCCAGGCCCTCTAGTGCCCTCTTTACCGCGAGACGGCCAAAGAAAACCCACCCTGAAAACTTACACTTGGATGAAGCTAAAAAAAGACCCCATGAAGAGGCAATATTTTGCTCAAAAATGGCAGGGCACATTGTAAAGTGTTCGGTAATATAAAAAGGCTTCCCCCTCCTCCTGCTCTCTCTCTCTGAGAAAGCACAGAAGATTGAATTTGTCTGTGCGTCACTGTGTAGTGCTGCGGAGTTGCACCGCTCTGCCAGGCATCTTTACTAGTGTGTGCCACTGCCAGCCTCGTTTGTGGGAGAGGACTTCAGGCCTCCTCTGCTTACCCAAACAGTCAGGCCCAAAGCAAGATTGACTGATGAGGTGGAACAGAAAAGGGAGCGCAGAGGTGGTGGGGCTTTGGGGGTTGAGAATACCGTCCCTCTCACTCCACTCCACTCCGACCCCCAGGGCCCCCACATTCACCCCAAGTCCATTTTAAGGCGGAATGCTCCTGTGCCTCTGCTGGCACTATATGGGACTCAGGAAGTCCAACAGACAACTCCCTGCTGCCCCCCCCCCCCCCCCACAAAAAAAGTGTAACCCAAAACCTGTGACACAGCCAATCCATGTCATGTTCCCTGGGTAGACATGAGCAGTTTATTTTAGTGAAGGGGGAATTTTAACTTAAAACCTGCTCTTCATAATTATCCTGATTTGTTTAAAAAAAAAAAAAAAAAAAAAAGGAGGTGGATATTGTCAACCCAACCAGCAACAAGGGACCACTGTTAAAGCACACACACACACAGTTTATACTGCTTTAACCATGATGCAGACTTTCTCAACAAAAAAAATGTGTCTGTGATTCCTTATCTTAAATACACAAAACTGCCCTGTCTAGAACAGCTACATTTGCAGTAGAATCAGTGGCGAAGAGAAAACTCCATAAAAGTGGAGAAAAAAGAAGGAGAGAAGGAGGGGGAGAAAAGGGGGAAGAGAGAAAGAAAAGAAGAGAAAAGGAAAAAAATATATGATCGCAGCTACAGTCCCTGTATTCTCTTTCTGCGCCCGAGGGTGTCTGGAGCTGATCCAGGGGCTCTCCTTCGCCCAAGTAACCCCAACCTGCCTCACCAGCACTGGGCCAGGCCAGCTCCAGAGGCCCCCGGCCGCCCGGGATCTCCAGCCAGCCAGCCAACCAGCCACCGAGGCCAGTCAGCTCTGGAGGAGTATCAGCCACCTCTCCGGAGGGGGTTTATGGGGGAACCACAGGAATGGCCTTCATTCGCAGTGCTGGAGAGAGGCCCGGCCCCGCAGCCCTGCTCAGGCAGATTGTAGGAAACATATTTAAACTGCTACAACTGAAAGGTTTAAATTGTCTATAAAATCTGATTCCGGCGTCTTTCCCAGGGACAAACAAACACAGGCGCTTGACTCAGAGTCAATAATGTGTCTGTGGCTTCACCCCTGACACTAAGACATGTTTGTATTTTCCCGGTGTGTGTGTTTAACAAAAACACACACACACAACACATAGGAAGAGTCCTAATCCGTCTTCAAACTGAAACATGAACATAAATCTTGTAAGAGGATTTTTCCCTTTAGCCAAGCAAGGCCTAAAACTAAAACATGGATCACGGACCAGAAAAAGTTATCATAACTCCAAGCCCCTACAGGCACTTATGATCAGCAACATTATGATAAGATATAGTGCCTTGCTCTCACAGTGAATAGTCAAATAAATTTTGCTTTTTATAGAGGAATCATGGTAACAGTCCAAGCACCTTAACTGAAACATGATTGTACATCACAAAATTATGATCATACATTAGGTTCAATACTAAATTAAACAATTCACTCACCCTCTCTCTCTCTCTCTCTCTCTCTTACACTTACACAAACACACGCTCCCTAACATGCGCATGCATGCACACACACACATGCACACAACGTGTAGGCAAGCTAAGGAGTCTGTGCCTTTATAGAATACACTTAGAGGAGAACCACTGGACAAAGGAAAAGAGAGGGATGAAGAGAAAGAGAGGAAAGACCAGAGAAGAAGAGAGAAGGAAGGGGGAGATAGAGTGCGGGAAAGTGAGAGAGGAAAAACATTTTCCAGTGTTTGCTCTGTTTAAAAAACCCTAAGGTATTAGGGTGCACTAATCTTTAAAAGGTTAATTTATTCATAGAGATTTTGACAGAGATATATGGCCCAGCCAACAACTGAGGCACCTCTTCCCTCTGGGAGATGACTGCTGTGAAGAACTGGAGAATGAACTAGAGAGAGAGGGAGAGAGAGAGAGAGAGAGAGAGAGAGAGAGGCGATAAAGAGAAAGAGATGGAGAGAGAGGACAAAGAGAGAGATGGAGTGGAGAGTCGACATTCCATAAACACAAAGACATAATTACCTCACTGGGGCAGGCTATGAGAGTGGCCCCTCACCCGCTACACTTACAACCCACAACTACACCCATTACAGGACAGGCGGGGGGTGGGCGGAAGGGGGTGCAACGCAATGGGTGCCATGACCCTCAGGACAACCCCATCACCACCACCACATGCATGCGCACACACACACACACACACACACAGAAATACTAATGCTGTATGCCAGCACAGTTTGCTGGTGGCATACATAAGCAGTGAAGGAGCGGTGGCGTCAGGGGCTGCAAGTCAGGAGGGCTGGGAGGGAGGTGGAGGGATGGGTGGTGGGGCTCTAGGGGTTCTTGGGTGTAGGCAGGGTCTGGGGTGACGGAGGCTGCGGGTGGGGGTGGAGGTGTTGGAGGGGTGGGTGGGGAGCTCTCAGGGCACTGGGGGCCAGGGGTTGCAGGGGGACCCCGAGGGCTTAATAAAACAGCCACACGAGGAACGGCGGCAACATCAACTCATTTGGAACTTTTAAGAAAATAAACCGTCCCTCTTATTTGGACTCTCATCCATCACCGAGGGAAACGAGGGGGGGGGAGGGTGGAAACCATGGAAACTGTACACAAACATGTACCTGAGTTTGTGTATGTGTGTGCGTATGTGTGCGGGTGTGTGTGTGTATGGAGAGAACACTGTTGAGTTGAGGGTATATGTGTGTGTATGGGTGTACATAAACCACAATGTTTAAACTAAATTATGCTGAAAGGAAACCCCATGTTAGCAGGGACTGCGTGTGTGTGTGCGTGCACGTGTGTGTGTAAGGTTAATGATTCTACTTTTAATAATATTTTAACTAGATTTTAACTAGAATTTGAACATGAGAACAAAGAAAGACGGAACAAAAAAGACAACAAAAAAAATCCAAAGATTCAGATTTTTTGGCATTTCCACTCCAACAGCCAGTTAAAGCGAGTAGCGGTGAGCTGATGGCTGTGATGGCATTGGTGCCACAACATAGCCGTCTCTGAGCCACTCTCTGGCCGTACATGAAACCCCTCTTTGTGTCATAGTGCTCCCTCCATCCACAGGAGGGCTCCACACATATCAATCATGCCTGTCACACACACACGCACGCACACACACACACAACCAAGATCTGCAGCCGCTCAAGCCAGACATGATTTCATTTGTACCCCTCTAATTTAAAGACCACGCATCAGCGACCATACTGTGGGGGTCCTGTTTGTGTGTGTGTCTGTGTGTATGATGGTAGGGTGGGGCAGCTGTGTGTATACAAGCCATTATTTTTAGTTTTAGTGGAAGAAGGCTGAAGAAGAATGAAGATCAGTCATTGTAAGCAGGGAGCTCAAGCTTTGTCATGAGTTGTAGAACATGAAAGAGTACAAAAAGACCTCAAATCCCTCATAAAAATAATTTACCACTTGCAAAATGAGTATAGTGCTCACGTAAATATGTGTAAGGAAAGAGTACAAAACTCTTATAACCTTTGCATTCACCACACTTTTGGGTCAAAGATCATTGAGCTGAAGAAACTGAAAACAATCACAGGCAGCCAATGAAAAACCCATTGTGTGCTGACAAGCTCGAAGTTATTATGTTGGGGAAAAAGAGGTTCCTAAATGATGAGCCATAATCACGCAGACAAATACTACCCTACTGAAGTTTGCTCAAAATGCCCAGAGTGCAAGCAGAATGCCAGCATGACAGTGGCTGGGGATTCTCTACCTCACTGGAGGAGTTGAAGAATACGTTTAATAGAAGTTGGTGACCTTTCGCAATTGGGTTGAAATACTCCTGAGCCTTCTGAAGTTCTGACTATATAGTCTTGGTTGGGGACCTGAATCATGAGAATCATGCACAACTGTGTGTTTGCGCTCACACACAGACACACACGTCCATCGTTAACCTTCTCATCCACGCTGTAAGACCATTTTTATCAATGTTTCCCACCCACCAAATGCAGCATACTACTTACATATTCTTGGAAATAATTTCTCATGTCCTTGTGCTGGCGTTACCAAGCAGTGTTGGACAACTCTCCCACTGTTGGCTAACCCTGGTTTTATGTCCAGAAACAGCACAAAGGCTAACTTTCAGAGTAGGGAAAAGTATTAGGGTTGCACACACACAAACACACACACACACACACAATCACAAACACAACAAACACTTAAACTGTAAACAAATACACCCAAATTCAGGCAAGGCAGTCAAGCACACATGCAGATATACACACACACCCACATACACACACAAGCGCACATGCACACACACACATGGTTGCAGAAAGCATTAAAGGGATATAGGGGGCAGTGCACAAATCCTAACTAGATCAACTCATCATCCTCAGACATGGTACCCGGTCACCCTGCCACAATTCACCACATAGAGAGAGAGAGGGAGGAAGAGAGATTCAGTTATTCAGTCATCAGTAGGGTCCTGACCGGGTTCCTTCAGGGTTGACCAGCCCGTTGCTTGTTATTAACACTACTTAGGCCTGACCTATGCAGAGCACACACCTCACTGTGGAGCCAGAGGTGAGATAGGAGCACCTCTCTCACCCCCCCCCCCTCCCCCTTCTCTTTTCCTCTCTTTCTTTGTTATTTCCCCTTTACTCTCCCAACCCCTCAGTTGCCCTCTTGGCGTCTTTCCTTCCCTATCCCTATCCGTCTCTTCCTCTCTCTCCCGTTCCCCATTCCTCTTTTCCACCCTCCATCCATCCTTCTCTCTTTCCTCATCTTGTTACAGTCTTTCAGCAGCTCCCTCCCATTCTCTTTTTCTTTCTCTCTCTCTCTCTCTGCTTGCCCTGGGCGCATCTAATTGAAAGCGATCCCTGGCCCGGCCAGTTCCGCTCTACCTCTAATCCTCCGCTGGGTCCAGCTCACATGGTCCCAATTACCCCAGCCTGCTGGCCCTACTCCCTCCATCTCTCCGCCACTCTCTCTCCGTCTTTCCATCCTTCTTTCTCTCCCCTTCCCCATCTATGCATCCATCAATCTCTTCTGTCCATCCCTCTGTCTTGTCTTCCTGCATCTCTCCCTTTCTCTCCAACCCTTTCTCTTTTCTGGTCTGCCAACTCTTCAGTGTGTGTCTCAGGTTTTGGGCGGTGTGTGGGAGGTAGGTGGGCAATAGAGAAGTGAGAGGGGATGGGGGGGGTTATACTATTAACTGCACACTGCCGGGATCCTGTCCGTCACGGGGGCCTGGAGATGTTATCGCCACGGCGACGTATACGGTTACCCTGAAAATATTCCATAAATTAGATTGGGATTGGCAATTCAGAATATGGAAGCAGGGAGGCGGCCGAAGGGTCTGGAAATAGGTGGGATGTGAGAGGGTGCAGGGTCTGGTTGGGGAACAAGGGGGGGTAGAAGGAGCTGGAGAGGATCTCCTGATGTTTATGTTGGCCTTCGCTCCGATGGAGGTATGTCACCGGCGAGTGAGAGCTAGGGTGCACAGCAGAGGGGGGAAAGTGCTTAAGGGCTCCGAGACGTCCTTTCTTGTCCAGGGAAAAACGGGAGACAAAATACATTTTTATTTTGACAGAAAATTATTACGGCTACGGGATGGCTGGCCAACTGCAGACGAGAGGAGCCGGGACCGCAGAGGTTTGGAGCCCCCGACACACATGATAACCATGCACCTCTGGGGGTTAGAGAATACTGGACACAACTCTTCCAAACATCCAGGCCATCACCATCCATTTTGTTTTTTTATCATTTTTATTCTTTCTTCTCCTTTTTCTTATCCTCACTTTTCTGTGGACTGAGCACAAAGCAGAAGTTTTCATTGGGAATCTACACCAACAGCACTGTTTATTTTCTCCACTAGAAGATTAAGTGTTCGGTCTATAAAATACCATGAAATATTTCAAATGATCAGTGTAAAAGATTTTTTTTTTTTTCTTCATTCTTCTTGACACCATAAATCATTGTAAGGGATGTGTAATAATAAATACAAATCCAAGAATACTAATCCAAAACTATTATACACACAAAAATAATTGTACTTATACATTTATAAATTCTGGTATAGAATTGTGTAGCTTATGTTTGTGCACCCTCAAAAATTAAACATTAATCTTTATGAAATAATTAATTTCTCTGACAAAAGACTTCAAGACTACAGTATATTTGGACTTCATTGTTTACATAGTTAGCCATCAAACAGGCTTTATTCATAAGACTTCATAATCCTAAACTGTTTTGTAAATAGTAATGCAAATAAACTGCACTGGTGCATTGACTTCACATAACCTCCCTATTCCTGTACCACTGAAAGTGGTCTTTTTATTTTCTTACTTTTCAAGAGAACGAGACAATCTCTCTCCTCTGGTGTCTACTTCCCTCTGATAACAATATACTGTTCAACCCAGTTAAGGAAAGAAAGGAGAAGAAAAAAAAACAAGGCTTCCGCTCTCCAGAACTAACACCTCCGATGCCAGTATCCTCCGACGATCTTGATTAAGTGCCAAGAAGCCCACGGCTTGACTGTTTAATGAAAACTCGGGGGAAGCCGAGGTGACCTGTTCCCCACAAAGAGGGCAACAGTAAGTATCTTTCCCTGGTTAATTGGCTCTTGCACTTGGCTAAAGGTTGCCCGTGCTGCTTCCGTTTCAGCCCCACACTAGCACTGCGTCAGGCAGCTGCCTCCACCATCAGCTTTCCCCTGTTCTGTTCCCCCCAGTGAAGAGCCCGTTACCCTGGCCTTCAGGGGGCGTGATTAAGGCAGCTCAGACTTAAGTGATTAAGGCTAGACCAGCCGCCACCAGGTGGGAGGTGCCATGTTTTTCAGAGAGGAACTCGATGCCATCCTGCAGGGCAACTCTTCGAACAACCAAGTGCATCCTAGCTCGTTATCTTGGCTCATGGTGCTTGTCCCACTGTCTGAAATGAGCCAAGTGAGAGGACAGGTATATCGTCTACCAAAGCCTGGAAACGAGGGTTTCATTCGTTACTAAGGGCACTAAAGGCTGAGTTCTTTCCAAAAGAATAAGTTTTACTTTAATGCAAAGCCACCTTCATTATTGTAAAAGAACTCGGTGGGACTTCTATGACTGCTTATTCTTACATCACATGAAAAGCTACCTCCATAAATTATTTGCCATGCAGGAAAAGAGTATCCTTATCTACCAGTATGAGTGACAATGACTATGTAACGTACACTAAATACCACAGACTATGTAACATACATACTATGACCATTATTTTACTGAACTTCCCAAGTATAGGATAAAACACTGTTCTATTTGAAATGGGACAAAATAACAAATTTTTCTTCATTCAAAAATGTGATGGTTTCCTGGGGCAAAATGCTGACCTCTAGGAGAATATCCACCCGTTTCAACACAACACTTACCTCACCACAAGCTACTAGAGGCACGCACATGTTCCAACAGGGAAAATGCTCCTGTGTGCATAGACATGCACAGTCGGGAGGTTGCGAGCTTATTGTTTATTGTGCATCACAGAAGCAGAAGCAGTTGTCAGGTAATTGATACCAACACAGAGAACAGAGCACTAAATGCAAGCAGCAAACCACAAACTCTTCCATGTGGCCCAGAGATTGTTCTCCTGTTCCCGCAACAATGGCAGGCAGCTCCAGCCAAGCCTCTCTCCCCTTGGAAAACAAGCATACACAAGACCTCTTGTACCAATTGCATGTGTACATTAAAATTGCTTTTGTATGCCAGAAAAAACCTACGCGATTCTCCGTGGCGTGTCTTGAGGTGACACATTTGTACAGACTGCAAATACCATCACGCAAGCCACATGATGTGTCTATCAATAGGGCATTCAAGTACACTTTTACTGACTGCTGGCACACTGGCACCATAACAAACGCATGATGCAACTGGTATATTGTTTGGAAGTCGACACACATGCATATAGTTTATACATGTTCACTGAATTTCTTTACCTACTTCCAAAGATCTACAGCTGATGCTGACAATGTTTTGTTTCTCAATTACAGACAGCTAGAGAGTTGGATGTAGTTTGGCATTTCAGATACTACGCCCTATGACACTACTTGGGTCTACACGTCAACCAAGTTTCATCAGCTCCGGTGTTTCGGTATCTCAGGAATCACTGACAAAAGTTTTGCCGCAAACAGACAGGGGACTGCGGGGGCAAACTCAAGTGGATCCATATGCCCAAGGAATTGCCACTGAAAGACAGGGAACTCAAGCAACACCATTATAGCTGCTATGCTAGCAGTGGTTGTACTAATACGGGAGAGCACAAAGTCAATTTGAAAAGCTCTAGATCTACGCATTTGGCGCCACAGTGTAAAAAAGGCCATCAGGACCATATTCAAATATTCTCTGTCTCTCTCTTTCTCTGTGTCTCTGTGTGTGTGTGTGTGTGTGTGTGTAATCATTAGGAGCAGTATGTGGACACTGGAGCAGAGCATTGCGGGAAACATACCTGTTTCAGGGTTTGGACACAGCGGTGGGAAGCCAGCCATCTGCCTGTGAGGCCAGCCAGACCATTTTTGGAGACTGGAACGTTCTATAATACAATAACAGGACCTTGTGCTTGTGATGGCTGCCCTGCCATAGGAAAAAAAAGATTGTGAGTGAGAAATCTTCCCTGTAATAAATATCAACATGAAATAATTTTCACTTTTACTTGAGTTAGGACATCAAGTCATCTTAATCCCAAATTCAGTTACCTGCTAGACTGCAATAACAGAATGGAGGGGATGTTCATGCTACAATTACCCAGTACAATTACCCAGACCCCCTGCTCAGTCAATCGCAGAATTTCTTCTGTTCTCTGTTTGTGTTTTTCTGATGAGAGTGTGTGTGTGAAAGTTCAAACCGATACAAACAGATACACAGGTTCCCATTTATCATTCCAAAGCGGGATTTTTTCGTCTGCCAACTCAAAGCAAAACCAAAAAAAATAAAATTCCTTACAAAAAAAAGCTGTATTGTATTACAGGAAAACTGTTTTTCCTACAGTAATGCAATATTTACTTTCCTAAATTATGCCGTACAATGCAGTAAAATTAATTATTTTTGTTCACAAGTTTTTATAAATGCACTTTTTTTGCACAAAATACTGCATTTACTATGTGAATCCTGTATTATATTACAGTAATAATGTAGATAAATGCATCTTTAACAATGCAGTACAGCAGGTTTTTTTTTTTTTGAGACAGAGTGGCCCTTTCCTGGCTTATCATTGTCTGTCACGCTAACAAAAACTTGCTTGCTACCTGCTACTGCTTGGTAACTAAGCTATGTAGTTTATAGACAGGTGCACCTAGTTTTATGTGTTTATCCTTTGCCTATTTATACATCAAATTAATAATTGTCGTTTGCAACTATTTTTGATATTTAGTTTGTATATTTCTAAAGTTTTAAATTGTCTCGTTTAAATCGTGAAATGTTTCTTGCTGGTAAGAAAACATGCCTGCTGTAAAAGTATTGGATAAATTGCCAGTGTATTGACACAGTCATGACATGAACTGAGAGAAAGATGAAGGCAAGCGTTATTTTTTTTTTCACCTCGCAACATAGGATATGTACATAGACGGTCAGTGAAATTTGAATGGGTGCATAGACTGACCTAACTAACCTATTAGCCTCCACAGTCTACCTGTGCCACCACCCTCTCAGTGCCATGTCTGCCTCCCACCACCTGACCTCCTGTCAAGTGGACTGTGACCAACTCTATGGGAGACCCATATCAGGATTGACCCCGTTTCCTACAGACCCTGCTACTGACCCCTATCAAACCCTGACACTGGCTAATCTTCCTAATCTTCATCTCACTCCTTTGTCCATCATAAAACAATGTGAGACTATTGAGGTGGCTTCATAGCATCATAATTCCAAAAATATAGACACATCACAAAGCAGTCCATCACAGTTATTTGTCATTTTTTCCTGCATGACCAAAGGCGGGGCTGGCCCCTTAAGCTGTGGATCTGCCCAGGGTTTCTGCCCAATGTAAACAAATAAAAATGATTAGAAATGAATTGAATTGAAGATAGAAAGCCTACAGATTGCTTATCGGAGGTTTGGTTGACGCCTGCATTTGATAACTCAATTAACTTCCCCTAAGCTGTATGTTAAGAGATGAATTAGGAGTGCTGCTAACCTCAAGCTAAAGCAGGCAACTAGATTCTGGACAACTTTGCATGCATCTCGTTCAAGGCTGTAGAACAACAGAAAGTCTTATGCGTGGTGTGCAAATAACTACACATGTAACAATAAACAAATGACTTAACACTAAATGACAGACAAAAAATAACAACTCTGGAACAAATGCAGCTTTAAGGTATATCATGATTGATGAGAGCAGATAACTTTTTCGCCATGCAACACGAAGCACAGAGGCAAGTTGCCTTGTTGGCAGAAATTATAACCTGCCGCCAACACAGGATGCTAGTCTCGGCTAGTAACCTGCTAAGCTTTGAACATCACCCACTCTTACTCCATAATGTGTTTTTCTAGTTTCTTCTCAAAATTCAGCTTTAAGATAATATAATTGATGTATGCAGACATAAACATAAAAAACCTGACAAATCATGATGTGCAAAGCCAGGTACTAGTGTTCATTTGCTCCAAAGCCAACTGAACAGAGGCATTCTTCAAAATGTCTTAACCTTTGTATTTCGTCATAAATGTTGATGATCTATGTTCTTCCCCCAAACTTAGATGGGTCGATACATACTTCTGAATAATCTAATAGGCCGTGAGAAATACAGTATAGGCAGGCTACATTGTTGCATAATTGGCAGAAACCACCATAATAGCCTCTCTCCAAACAGTTTTAGTTACCACAGAGAATCTAAAAACTCTCATAGTACTGCAGTGACTTTCCAATCTGTGTGTATGTGAGCGTGTGTCCTCATGGGCTGTTCCTATTGCAGTGGTTTAATGGCTGTTAAAGGAGAAAAACACCACTGGCTAACGCTCCAGCTTGTAAAACAGCTGGCATTAAGTAGGCTTGGGAAAGCAGTCACCTCCAGCGCGCTCTGCGTTCTAATAAAAAATCCCCCAAATATGCACAGTCGTCACAGGGGCCGAGCAACACACAAGGAGAAGCTGACAGGACATGCTAGTGCTGCTCATTTGGTGAATCACATACACACACACACACACACAATTAGTTTAAACAGCCAATGCAGAGACCAGGGAGAAAAGAGGGAAGGAGAGAGAGCAAAAGAGGGCAAGAGGGGAAAATTAGCATTTAATTGCTGGTGACCCCTGTTTGACAGAGGAAGCGAAATGTGGCTGTGGTTCTCTTCCTGGAGGGCACGGGGCCTGCTTCTTGTCCCAAAGACCGAGCTGCAGAAACGAGCCTGCATGCAAAATAGCTTCACACAGCAACACATTCACACTCAGCGCTTGGACAAGCTCCTATATTCTTCACCACAGTGAACAGAAGACCCATCACCACTGGGTCATCATCCAACTGTGGTGTTTCCATACCAGACAACAACTGTGTATGGATCAGAGATGACCATAAAAACAGGGCATTGTGGGGGGGGGGTGTTTGGAGAAAATGTCTTCCTCTTTAAAATACCACAATGGGTCAGCTGGTAAAAGCTTTATGAGTCTAATAAGCAGTTTGTGCAGATGCATCACTGCCTAGGGGAACCAGGGAACCCGCCTGGGTCACGTTCTAAAGAGAACGAGAGGTAAGGTTTTAATTCAGAGAATCAAACACAGTGAAGCAGGGAGGATTGAACAAAAAAAGGAAACTGTACAAGGTTTTTAATACCCATTAAGAAACAAAACATTTTTGGAAGACCTTTTAACACCAGTTAAAAAAAACACAATACATCTTTAAACTTGTCAAAACATTCAGTACAAGAGATGTGGTCAATTGTGCTTTCAATGAACAGGACCAACTATTTTCCCTCCTCACACACACACACACACACACACTCAACCTACCATGCACACACATGCACCCCAACCGCCACCAAGTGGTCTGGTCCTCATTTGGGTTTCCTGATCCATATGAAATCACATGGAGCGCCAAGCGCTGAGAATGGGGGTGTGTGGCAGTTTCTCAAACAGACTGCTGCTTCTGACATGGGCGGCCTCTACTCGATGGCAAAGACAAGCTGACCGACCCCCATTCCACACCGCCCCCACTCTACACCAACCCTCCGCCACCCCACAGACAGACACCATCACCCCCGCCACCACCCCCACCCCACCCCCCTTTTTGAGAACATGTGGTTTATATTAGGGAATGTTTTACTGCCGAAACATTGTTACAGCCTCGGAGCACAGATAGGAGAGACCAAGACGGCGATGACGAGGAAAAAGAAGAGAAGGAAGAGGTGGCCACAGGCAAATATAAAAATCAGAAGACCACAGACGCGCACCAACACACCATCCTTCCCTCCCGTGGATTTGGAAGCGTGTGAGCTTTAGCACGGGGGTCTTTCATTAGACAGAGCTGGGAAGGATGAAGGGATTTTTTTTCTTTTGGTACTGCTACTGTGGTTGCTAGCAACCAGTACACTGCCAGGACAAGGTCTGTGAACATTTCCAAAGCACTAGCACATTTTCACACCAGCGTACAGCATCAAACCATCTCAGCTGTTCCTCCAGCCCAACAATCATGCCAGTCAACCCTCAGAAGCACATCTACTGCATTCTCTAGATGCAATCAGATGCAGACGACTTGCCATGCCATGTACAGGCTACTGTAGTTTGTTTCTCTGTTTGTGTGAGTGTGTGTGTGTGTGTGTGAGAGAGAGAAAGAGAGAAAATGTGTGTGTGTGTGCATGGATGGCTGGTTCCAAGGCCAGATTATTTCTTGAGTCATCTGTAGTCTTTTCTGAGAAAGTCTGTAGTCCAGACTTACACACGAGATGCGGGCAGTACAACAGTAACCAATCTGATGGAGAGTGATTCACAGGATCAAATGCGTTTGGGTGAGACAGAAGGTAGGGGTGGTGGTGGGGGTGAGGCAAAACTATTTAGCATCCAAGCTGCCAAAGTGCAGAATCATATAAAAAATAATGAAAGAAAAAGAAGCTAAGCAGGGTGGACGGTGTGCCATAAAGGCGGAGCACACCAAAGAAAACTTCAAAAGCACCAGGCCATTTTGCCAGCCATGCTGAGCCTGCTGCTGCATCTAAACACTTGTGCCAGAAGTTTATGGAGATGACAAAAATGCTGAGCAACTGTGTGTGTGTGAGAGAGCCCCTATTTGCCTCTAATAATGCCGTTTTTATTCATAAATGTTTTTTTTCTCACAATTTTGTGTGTGTGAGTGTGTGACTGTGCATGTGTACATAATGTGCTACAAAAGAGGATCAGTTCAGCATACAGACAACATGCTGAGCCAATGGATCCTCCACCCTAAATCCATTTATTTCAGTCATTTTAAAGTCCCCAGAGAGGGGGGTGGGGGTTGGGGCAGTGCAGCATCAGTGTCTCAGCTGGGCGCAGGCTGAGCCTCCTCGGGCTAAACACCATGCTGGGGGTAACACGGCTGTTAGCGCACTCGGGGTTAGAGCTGACAACACTCTGTCAATAGTCAATTTCCCTAACCAGTGATCCCTGCCACTACCTTTGACCCTCGTAGCAAATAAATAAATAAATAAATAAATAAATAAATAAAAGTACCGCACAAATCTGTACAAGCAGACGCAGGCGTAGGCTAGCACACATAAGCCGCATGGCGATATGGTGAAGAAATATCAGAATGTGAATGCACAATACATGATTGATTATGTCCTAATACATAGCAGCATCACATGCCCGTTTTGTCGACCTCAAATGTAAAGTTAAAATACTAAATTCTGTGTTTATGTCACACCACATTTTAGGAACTTTGCAAAACAAATAGGCTGATATATTAGGCAATTAAACTAAACTTGTGGTTTGTGTTATGACAGTCCATCATAACAAATCATAACTGGACTGGACGTGCAAGGCCTAGGCAAAGTAGTAAGTTTTTGGTAGGCTATTGGATCTGGATAACGTTAGCCACCCTATCCAAATCCGAATAGCATTCAGCCCATTAACATGGGATGGTCATAAGTGAGACAACGAAACATTTACCATAGGCACCAAAAGGTTACCGCATGGGTTAGTTTAATTATCCTGCAGAATTACCCTTTCGATCTGTGGCCAGAATAAACGCGTTAAAAGAAAATGGAATTATCTTTCAATTTAGCGCCAACTGTTGGTCCAATACATCCAATTAATGATTAAATAAAAATCATTACTCACTGTCTTAAGCATGGCGACCCAATCTCTGGGTGTGTGATTCTGTTGTCATCACAGCCGACCTAATTTAATTGGGGGAAAGAATGAGCCTCCAATCAGCACCAAATCTTCCAAGTGCGTATTAAGCAATTTAGTACCTCAGCCCTACATGTTAATATTTTCATCGATTTGTGTCGTTCACGAATGTAAATAGCTGTCTCACCTGCGCTGCCTAAAATCACTGCAGAGTAGCCTACCTACCTAACGTTTACTAAAGTTGAGTCTTCATCGTCCACGTTGCCTACACTGTGAGAAGGTAACGTTAGCCTATCTTGACCCTGCGTGTGACTATGTCAAAGACATGCCGTGGCTGCTGTGTCATTGCCCAACTGGATTAGCGTACCAAAATATTCGGCTCAAATTTGAAATATTCGGTGCAGGACTTATGCTCATGTGATAGGCTACACCCAGCTCGGACTGTCATAACCTGCTAATAATTAAAGGAACGTTTTACAATATAACTTAATTTTGAACAAGACCTTATCTTTCTCACTTGGAGATCCGGTGATCACACACTTTCCCGTAACACACAGGTGCAGCAAGGCCCACCCTATAAAACAGACCTGATGCTTTTTTCCAAATCTCATCTGTGTAACTTTGTCGTCCTCTAGTGTGTGTTGGTGCGTGCATCTTTCTGCATGTAGCCCTATCAACATGTGAACAAAGGGCGAAGACAGCTGTAGATGTCGCACCTGAGAATCTAGGGTCTCTGAATCAACATGAGCATTGACACGTCGCCAAAAATACAAGGAAATTGTTAATATAAGCTCTAGGGGTACACCACTTTATTTTTCCTTTGGATTGTAATATAATGGTGATTTTAGGAGGAGAAATCTGTGACGTCTCTTCCATTTTCAATCACACGGGTCTAGCCTACAGTTAATTTTCCCATATGTATGCCTAGATAATTATCTCCTGATTCATGGACATAGCCTACTTTTTAAGATGCAACTATTCAGTTTGATAATCTTCAGCGAAACCAAAGGGGAGTGACTAGGGCCTACACATTCCATCGGCCACAGGCATGGACAACTTAAGAAAGATTTAGAGTAAAAAATAAGAAAGAAAGATTAAGTTGCTAATTTAGCCGCCAAGGTTTGTTTCCCCTGGTCTCTAATGATAATTAGTATGTAAATGCGACGAGGGAAAGCAGGGAGGCGCAACGGTCCTCTGTTCATTATGGACTTAATTACTGTTTGAATAGCCTACTGAAACGTCACGGTTATAAATTGAAGTGTTTCAGGTAATAGGCAGGACAATAATTAGGGTTATGACACGAAGAGAAATTAGCTTTGTTTCCTGGCTCTTCATCCAGCTCAAACGCCCCCGGATTTTGGATAACCGCGGCGTGTTCTCGAATTTCTATTTCCTATAGGCCTACAAATATTCAAATCATATTCTATATATTAATTCGTGACACAATATTTTTCCCGTGTAGATTGCGCAGATCAGTAGCCTATTATAAATTACTTAAATGCAATAAATGCAAAGATTTTTTTTTGCGAATTTTTGTTGTGTTTGAAGAACAGATAGGAAGTTGGCAGGATAGAAGATGTTCTCTGAATAGCTGGGTCTTTAAGAGCTTTTTGGAGGCCTTAGAGGGGGGCTTGGTGTGTCTGTGGGGGGGTGGGTGGAGAAGTGGGTTGGTATTTGGGTGTTGGGGGAGGTTTTGAGGTGGGGGGGTGTTGATGGGAGGTTTTGGAGGGGGTTGGTGGCAGGGTGTTGGGGACGGTGTTGTAGGGGAGTGGAAAGGGGGAGTTGGTGGGGGGTGTTGATGACAATTCCACCTTGTGGTTTCTGCCAAGAAAATGCAGTCTAGTTAATGATATGATTTATACAACAATCAATTATTAAATCATTAGACATGCTAATAGTTAAATTAATTGTTACTACAGTCATTTAATTAGGCTATAACTACTTTTCTGAAGTGATTTTTTTTCATTGGGGCATAGCCTAGGAATAATTAACAGGAAAGTTCCACACCCTTAGACTAGGATTAGACTATTTTGAAGAGCAAAATGTTCTATGAGCTAGCCTATAGGCCATCTACAATGCTGCACAAGAGTGGTCTGTGTTAAACTGCAGGTAAAATTAGTCCTACACATGTGACTGCAACAGCCTACATCCAACTGTTTAACCCTCTATTGCATGATATATGAAATAATAGAGAAAAAAAATATTTGGACACATGTTATTACCTGTCATAGAGCACATCAAACAATTCAACACTTAATTTAGAAAAATAAAATGCATAAGGGGTAGATTTAGGTTTGTTACTTTGGTGCAACAACATGCAATAATGGTAATAAATACAAAAAGTACAGTCTAGTTAAAATGCATCTTTTTATTTCACAACAAAATACTTTTTATGAAATACCTTTAATACAAAATGCATTTTAAAAAACATTTGAACTAAAAAAGTTTGTTACCTATAAGTAACAATGCACAACAAAGGAACATCATATTTATGCATTCATTCTTATTCAAAATTTATGAGGAAATTACAAACTGGATAAAATCTGGATAAAACATTTTTATGAACTTCTTAAGAACAAAAAACATTAGTCAATCATTGAATATAAACACAGAAATCATATACACAAGTCAACTCATCATGGAAACAGGACAACTCGTGTTTCGATTACCGTGTGTATATCTGTTCCTCCTCCATCTCTTCATTTCTTACTTCAGCATCTTGATCTGAAAGGTATCAATACATAACAAATAACAGTTATATAATTAATAATTCAGGTCTTATCTAAAAACATATCTAACATTGCCCTAACATTCTTTCTATTCTTTAATGGCTGGTTTTTACATAATAGAGTATACAATGCATAAATTGGCAGCTTAAACCTCAATTACCTGACTGATTCGACTCATCATCACTCCCACCATCATTGACAGGTCTCATTTCCTCATTCTCATCATCACTACCATCTAACTCACCCTCACTCCCGTCACGTGGTAAAACCAAAACAATATTCACTGCCTGATTCACCTTTCTTCCATAGAAAGTTGATGTTACCGAAAATGATGATTATACAATTATCATGTGGGAATATTGATGGGAAATGTAACATTTAGAGTACACACACAAACACACACACACACACACACACACCTGAGCTGACAAAGCTACAAAAACTATGCGTTGATGTCTATAAACAGCTAAACTAAAGTAAATATCATCAATATTGTTTATTTTGATGAATCAATATTGTTTATTATTGTATATTTAACATTTTTAAATAAAACACAAGGCATATACTTAAAAATAATTTAGTATTTATTGGTATCCTGCCATCTGTGTAAAGTATTGCATTGCTATAAATAGGGAATCCTCATTCCACTATTGCATATTGTTACTTTGAGGCAACATAGCTATTTTAGCCATTTACAGAATAAATATTCAATGAAAACATAATCAACAGTGTGAAATTAAATCAGTACTTACCCAAAATTGTGAAAATAATTTGAATTGATGGAAATCCTCTGGTAAAAGTCACTTTTTCATAGTTTTTTTGGAGCTGAAAAAAATGTCTGTCACATGTGACTGCAGGTGAGAAAAAAGACATTGAAAGAGGGGTGTGCCAAGTCATGTGATCAAATACAGGCAGACTATTGGGTTCTTACATTCCCTCCAAATTAAAAATAAGCATTTTTATTGGTGTACAATTGTTTGTGTCTGAGAAACTTAGGTAAAATGTTACCCTGAAGCAACACTATGCAATAGAGGGTTAAGTAATGGCAAAAGTGTCTATTCTGAACTAAATTCCATGAGTTACTTTTGGATGACATATTAGGAGGCTTGGTGGTTGTAGTGCATTTTGCAACACCCCATGGTATTATTGAACAGGACTGCTTCTGCTGTAAGCTCCTGTCCAGGGCTTGGTGGCCATCCTTTGGTGGTGTTGGCTTGTGTAACAGGTTTAAATAAACACTTTTGCATGAATGTATGTATAATTGCACAAAAGATCCCTATTGTAATATAGTTTTGTTGTATTTGGTGCACTGCATGAGGGTCCTGGTAGCTCCTCCTCTCCCCCCAGCATTTTCTGTCTTTCTTACCCCTTCCTCTACTATTATGGATAGAGGTAGGTTGGGATATTAGCCGTTTATGAATCTTATAAAATATTAATAATCAAATTACTACTATACTATTTAAGTTTTTTTGTTTTTCTCGTCTCGCCACATGTGGGGGCTAACCCTACAGCTGTGAATTCCAGATGTGCAGATAAGACAAGCTAGCTGTGACACTGTTTGTTTGGGTTTTGGCTATTTTAGGAGTTGGAGATGCAAGATTAAGGACCAACATTTTTGTTTTTGATTGCTTCTGTGCAGGTGTGCCATGTTATTTTCTTAAATGTATGCATCCTTCCTGTTGAATACTGTTATGGATAGAGGAGTTGGAGATGCAAGATTAAGGACCAACATTTTCGTTTTTGATTGCTTCTGTGCAGAGAATAAAGCTAAAGTGCAGATCTTGTTTCGGGTCATCATTTAAACAACACAACGCAGAAGTCACCCCCGTTTACACTTGCCATACATTATTGGTTATGCTGCTATAGCTTAATGCTGCCACAAAACCACCCATCTGTCATACCATACAATTTTCACTCTCTCTCTCCTCCTCTCTCTTACTTCTCCACTTCTCTCTCTCTCTCTCATCACTTGGCCAACATCTGTTCATGGTTGCACATGCAATAACACACATATTCTCTGAAATCTGATGGAGACTGTTTTAACTCATCTCCTCCTTCTGCCTTTCCATGCCATTACCACCCTGCTGTGAGTCATCCCTGCATTCCACTGCCTGGCCCTGCGCCTCTTACCTCCTGGATGGTGCCCAACCAACCTTACCGAATATGCCACCCTGCTGAGAGCCTTCTTCCACCGTTTGATCCGGCGGCACTCCTGAATTGGTACTCAACCCACTCCACGGTCCATGCCACTGCCACCCTGCTGAGGGTTATTCCTGCCTTCCACTGCCTGATTCTGCGTCTTTGGCGGGCTGCCTCCAGCTCCACAGACGATCCTGACATGATTGATACAGCCTCCAGCTGGCCCTTTGGCTCGACTATGATATGGGACTATATCCTGGGATTATAATGGGACTCTTATGTTGCTATATTAACACCACAATTTTCTTATGATGTGTCCCTAATGGACTATTGGTGGACTAATCACCATCTGAGAGACTGAAAACCTGCCCTAGGCAGTTGGGTTAGCCCCTTGAGCCTTCGGAACTGCCCAAGGTTTCTTCCTTTACCATAACAAGTAAAAAAACTAAGCTAGGGAGTTTTTTCCTTGCCCCTGTTGCTCATTGGTGCTCTTTGTGTTAAGCACTTTGAGACATGCCTTTTGTAAAACGCGCTATAGAAATAAAATTGAATTGAACAAAGGTTAAGTAATGGGTATGTTTGTATAAATTGTAGCTATTTGCATCAATAAGTCAGTGCCACTGGTGAGATTTTTTTAGGCTGACTCTACACTCATACAGTTTTATGCATGGTCTTGTGCCACTTTTGTACAGTGGTTTCAAACATTATTTGTTAGCGCATCTAACTCTGTGTAGAATGGGTACTGGAAGTTTTCCTGAGGTCATGTCCATCATAGAGACTACAGTGTATGCTGTACCACCTGAGGCCCTGAATATCAAATACCGCTTTCCTGTTTTTTTTGTGTAATAGACTAGGGCCACTTTTTTAAAAAGGGATTGTTCAAATTTAGCACTTCAGGAAAAAAAATGGTTTTGAATAATTTTGTATTTTAATTCTTTAATTATTATTTCTGCTATTTGGCTTCACAATAAATACATACTTTTATGAAATTCTGGTGTGATTAAGATCATGGCATATTATGCATGACACACTATAGCAATACAGAAAAGTGCCACTGAGGGCAGTTAGTTTGGTGTAATGGAGCAGCCAAAATGTTACCAACGGCAGAAAACATTTGACTACAAGGTTAACATGTGTTAGAAATTTGTAAAACAGTTATTGCATCAGACTGCTAATTATTATGGAACAGAAATAATAATAAAGAAAGATAAAATAATAAAAATAATAAAGAAAGAGTTAGACTAGGGGAAATGGATGGCAGTTTGATGGTAGTTTGCAATAGCTTAATTGTCACCGATACTGTTAATAGGGATCCTAAATACACATATTTCTTTAGTGCTGGTGGTGTTCAACTGCAGTCTTACGTCATGCCTTGTCCTCCACAACGCTCCTGTAGTACCCCTCCTGCCCATCCCTGATACAACTGCAGGATCATAGAACCTGTCTGAACTCAAAGGTGGATAGAGTAAACCATGCAGGGGATAGACAAGCTCCCAGTGGTGCACCACCTGCTTACAACAGTCTCAGATTTGAAGCCCCCCCATTTACCAAACTGGGGTCTTTGTGTGAGGTAGTCTGTGATCCCGGTTACTTGGCGCAGGGCCTTTCTCATCAGTAGTTTGTCTCTCAGGAGGAGGGTCGGGATGGTATTGAAGGCGCTGGAGAAATCAGAGAACATGATTTTCACAGAATTTCCTCCTTTCTTTGGAGAGTGCATACTGTGTAGCAGATAAAGAATGCAATTCTCCACTCCTACCTTCTCCTGGGTGGTGGTCGAAGGCACGGCAGGCCTGGGGTTTAAGCCGATGGAGCAGGAGCCTTTCAGGTCTTCATTAAGTGTAATGTGAGGGCCACAGGCCTGAAGCTGTTGAGTTATTTGGGGTGTGGCTCCTTGGGAACCAGTATTGGGCATGATGTTTTCTACAGGTATCCTCCCTAGATGCAGACTCAGTTAGAGACCATGTTGGTCTTCACCACACCATTGGAAGGCAGTAACACAAAAGGCAGTTGTTCCCCTTCCTATTTAGAAAATATTGTCTATTCATTGTTGCTAATGGGTTTGAATAAGTCTGAACTACTTTTTTTTTTTTGAGAATTTGCTTGAGAGGTCCAGTTGTACTCATTATAAGTCAATTAGTGAGAAAAGCATATTGAGATCATAAGTCATATAGAACTACTATCTTTGCTATGCAGGTATGCCCAGAAACAAACCATAGCCCTAGTAGCTCTTCTAGTTTAGTAAGACCAATTAAATGGCTTTAGCCTTGTACAGTCACCTAGATCAGGGTTTCCCAAACTTCTGCCCAGTGATGAGAGGCCTTGATGCCAAGAGGCCCTGAATAGGCCTAAATCTCTAGTACATGCCACGACTCCCCACTCCCTCCAGTGAATGCACCTTTTTTGATCTCATGTCCTGATATTCATCCCATTTTATTCATACCATTATTATTGATATACAAGTAGTATTCATTAATGAGTTCATATGTAGTAGGAGTGCCTAACCACAGAAACACTGTTTTCACATGAAAGGCCTGCTAAACTATGCTCCCCAATTAACAAGCAAATGTTACCCTGTAACATAACATTACTATTACTTTCACACAGTATTTACCTGTGGAAACCTGAATGTACAAGACACTAGGTCTCCCTTTACCTAGTGGTAAGAACATCCCAATACTATTGACTAGTAGAGAGGAAAAGGCCAGCTGGTGGCCCATACTTTGACAAGTACTAGACTACCAAGTAGTACCTCGTCAGGCTACTGTGGGTGCAGAAGCAGTTTGAAAGGCACCTGTGGATTCCACGCCTTAGATTGAGCAAATTTTGATATTATCGTCTGGCTTGTCAAGCTAGAACACAGGGCAATTAACCACCATTATTTTCATGTCATTTTTTCCTAACATACATTGACCACTAGATGGCAACAAGAGACTAGGAAATTCAGGGCCGTATGTGTTTTTGGGTAAAGGGTCTTATGTCTGTAATTGTCTGATGAGAAACAAATTTCGACAATAATCGGCATTCACTTTTAACGGGCCTTCCCAACTGGCAACAGATTTTATTCACTTATCACAATGGATCTTGAATACTGAGAAAGCAGAAAAAATAATGTTTTAGATTCCAGCTGCATTGAATTGACTAGCTTGGGTTAGGTCCATTACCAGTTGACCCATTTGAACACTGTACACCCCGAGCGACCACAGGACAGGAGAGAATTGAAGGTGGTGCTTTAACTTTATTATTTATTACTTATGACCATTCACGATCAGACAAGACAGGATATGACGAGAAAAAGCATGCGTCTCATTACTGTACATTACTGCATCACACCAGAACAGCACTGAGTGCTCAATCTTTTCATGTCTGGAAAAGGGAAAACAAAACAAAAACAGTGCACACCATCAGACACTTAAAAAAAAATGAACGAGGCAAATGAGACAGTGTTTTAAAAACAGCACGAAAATAAAGTGCACATTTTCCTTCGGAAGTATTCCGACAACTTTAACATCTTGGCACACAACTGCAACCCGCAATCAAAACAGGGACGCACACGCACGCACGCGCGCGCACACACACACACACACACACCCCTTGTTGACAATTCTGGGCAACATGCAAAGTGTTTTCAATCCATGTTTGACATTTCATTTGCTCAAACGACCACTTTCACACTTTTCATTGGTCTCCTCCACTTTGCCATTTCATTCCATCAGGCTTTGATGGTGTTGCATGAAAATAAACAAAAATGTAAAAAAAATGAACCACACACATTTGTGGCACTGATGTTCTAAAAAAAGAAGCGCATCATTGGTCTGCATTCAGACCCCAACAGAGACCTATGTCTACGTGTGACTCTCGCTTGGGGGCACTCCCTGCTTCACACACCACCCCTCTACCCGACTTTACCTCAAGTGCACGTCTGAGTTCCACTGGGCCCTCAAACAGGAAACAGCAAAGCCGCAACACACCTTCCATAGCCCCTGGTGTTTCTGCCTGTAGGGCCACCAATACACAGAAAGAAGCCAAACAACTGGGAGGAGAGCGGGGAGAGTGAGGATCCCTCGCTCCTAGCAAGATGACCTTTGACCCCTCGTTCACACACAAACCTCACTGACCCTGTGAATTAGAACACAGCATCTTGACACATACGAATTCCCACAAGCGACATGGTGTTACCATAAAATGATGAATAAATTATTATTATTATTATTATTATAATTATTACTACAAGTCTTCCATATACAGCTTTTCCGTGTTCTTAAAAAGTTACACCAAACAGGAATATTAGCTCTATGGAGAACCAAAAAATGGAACCGACTGCCACATCCTCCTACACACTAGGGGGCGTACTTTCCCTGAAAACACCCTACAGGAACCCAAACGCACGGAAAGTGAAGCTCATCCATCCAGGCAGGCAGGCAGGCAGGCAGGCGGGCGGGCGGAGAGACGCAGGGGTCTCATGGCAGAAATGTGGGTTTGGTTATGAACCAGAAGAGACGCCTCTCCTAAAACAAGCATGGCTAAGAGTCCATCTCATGACAGACGGGGAGAGACACGAGAGAGAGAGAGAAGGGGACAAGAGAAAGAAGAGGGGGGAGAGAGAGAGGGATCATGAGGATTCTGGGGAGAAGGGCATTCTCTCTCGGGCCACAGTAATCTTCCTCCTTGTTCTTCATCATCCCTCGTTCAGTGTTCATCCCTCATCTTACCGGCCCTGCTGCAGGTACTGCTGAGTGAACATGTTGAGCTCACTGTCAAGCCAGCCTGCCTTATTCCTGGGGGCACACAGAGAGAGACCTCTTATGATCATATCTAACAAGTCACTCATTTTAATAACTTGAATATTGTAGCCTGCAAGACCACTGGTGACGGTTCCATCGTTGCTGAAATGCATAGTACTTGTATCCCGAAGCAAGATGTTAGTGTGAAAAGAAAAGTGTTT
>JAGFZM010000179.1:151526-173441 GCA_017657215.1 Limnothrissa miodon | reverse complement strand
CCGCACCGTGTGCTGCTCAAACTTGGTCTTCACTGCCGACTGGGAGATGCACTCCTACACACACACACATAAAAAAAAACCCATCAAGGCTTTGGCTAACACCAAGCACCTGACGCATGTTTCTAAACTGATTTAGATGGCCCACTCACCTCGAAGCGTCTCTCAAAGTTCTGAAACTCAAACATCCGGGCCTGGAAGCCTTCTGCGAGGGCTCCACCTACCACACAAACACACCGCCATACCATTTCTGAATATTACGACATAGTGATCACGGTGTGTACATAATGATGAAGCCTGTGTGTGTGTGTGAGAGAGAGTGAGAGAGTGAGAGTGTGAGACGTTACCTGCTTCAGGCATGCCCTGTGCTTTCTGCACGCGTGCCTGTAGGACTTCCTTGGCTGAGACGAAGAAGATGCGGTCGCTGGCCTGAGCCCGATCCACCACCTTCAGCTCGTCCACCAGGAAACTGGTGCAGCGCTCCATATGCTGCCTCCTCACCTACACACACACACACACACACACACACACACACACACACACACATTGTAGTATAGAATAATAATATACTGTACATAAAAATCATACAATTGGAAAGACAATATGGTTTCAAATTGATATTGTGGTATAACTTAAAGAATAAGTGGTATGTTATAAGAATTGTTTCGAAAGTGCTTACTGAAAATAAAATACAGAGGTGACTTGACCCCTCCAACAATAAACTCTACAGTTAAAAAAAAAAGAAGCAGCAATAGGACAATATCCATGACATCTTTAAAAAAATTTATGCCAAGATGTGCAAGATGTTACAGCATCCCTCCCTCTTCATAAAGGCAGCAACATGATAGGTTAGGAAATATCTAAGCTTGTGGAATGTGTGTTCCCTCAGTATCTCTCTCAAGCACCACATAGTAACATGCCATACAGCCCACATCACTCAGCACACCTGAACATTTTATTTAGGGAGACATATAGGAAGGATAGACTTATTACTACACACTTTTTAACTGCACTGACAACTAGTGACAACGTCATGATAAAGATGACAAACACTAGGGTGCCATATGTCGACTAGTTTGCATAAATCCACCCTAAAATCAATTCACTTGTCTGCACGCTCACGGCAGACATAAGCAGCTTATCTTTGCTACCGCTATATGTTGGTGACGAACACTCTATGGAATCAAAATTGTGTTTGTTCTTGTTATCGTTCATCTGAAGGGGTAGCCTACATTGTATGACCACATGCTGGTGCAAATCAAAATCAAATGAAGAGCTGAGGTAGGCCATTGGCCAAATCTATATTATGTAACATTTAAACCATTTACGCCGTCTATACCTCCACAGCATGACATTAAACACAGAGACAGTGACCGTTTGTCAGTGCCAAGTCTTAACTGCACAACGTCAATGGCTATTGCTAGTTGTGAGAGGGCCATTTAAGAGACAACCCTAGATCAAAACTCACTCTCCTCCTCTCTCTTGCGTGCATGCAATCCTCAAGCCTAAAGTAGCAGAAATATACAAAGACACACAAATAGTAGCTTCATCCAAACTTGTCAATGCTTTGAAAAGGTACACAGACAAACATTTAGGGACACTCACGCCTACAGACTCACACACACACACATCGATCAATGATAACAAGAGTAGATGGATTTGAACCGGCTGGAGGAGGTTTACAGGATTAAACAGGCTGCAAGATTCTTGGAGGTCTATATCTGATGTCACCTAGGTAGTTTCAGGAAGGATTTCCATGTGGATTCACCTTACCAGACTGGTCAGGACGTTGATTTCTTTTAATAGAGAATAAGTGTGTGTGTGTGTGTGTGTGTGTGTGTGTGTGTCTTGTCTGCATCAAGACACTCTGTGGATTTAGGTTGCAATGTACTCAGATCAAGAAGCTCATTGATAAAATGCAGAGTTGAAGACGAGTGTTGAAAACCTGTGTATTTGTGTGAGTGCACTGTACTGTACGTGTGTGTGTGAGTGTGTGTGCGTGTCTCACCTCCTCCATGTACTCTGGCTCAGAGGCCGAGGCATCCCAGCGGTTGTTGAGGATGAAGATGTTGGGGCTGGACAGGCGTTCATTCACCTTGTGAAAGAAGGATTTCTCCTACTCGCGCACACACACACACACACACAAGAATATTTCAAATTGACAGCTCTCGTCACATGTACCGTCTTCAATAAAGTTTCCTAGATCTCTTATGCCTACAATCGATCATTAAAAATGGCTATGATCAGCCACAGTACTTTTTTTTTTTTACATTTTTAAATTTTATGTTTGGTGCTCGTCATTTTAGAACCCACAAACATTTTGCACATAAGAACACTTTGAATTGGCTATTGGTCTATTAAAAACAGTGGATATCAAAAAAAATCTGATGGCAAAACTACAGCAGCAGATCAAAACACTGGGAGAATGCGCACACACACACACACGGTGGACAGTTCATAAATGGGAGCTCTTACGGTCTGCATGAGGGTGGACTCAGAGTTGGCCACCAGCACAAAGACATCAGCATCCAGGCAGAACTTGTCTATCCAGCTATCAAGCTCTGTGGTGACGTCAATACCAGGGCTGGCAAGAGAGAGAGAGATCAGTGAGACACTGGTGCTGGAAAATTACAGCATAACTCTGTTAAGAGGAATGTGTGTGTGTGTGTGTGTGTGTGTGTCCCTTACCTGTCCACCAGCACCAGGTCATCTCTCAGCAGTGCACACTTGGCTTTGGGCCACATCACACACACCAGACTGCCCGCATCCAGGTCCTCGTCCTGATGCAATGCATGTGCCAGCTGGTTCACCGTCTACGTGCACACACACAAAAAAATTATATATCACTGATAACCACATTGTGCAAAAGAAGCTGATGATGGATTCCTGTGAGAAGGCTGAGTTGTCAACAGCAGCACACAATCACCTTAAGTCACCTTTACAGTTTATTTCACTTCAACAGTTAATTTCCAGTGCAAGTAATTACCATTTCCATGAAAAGCTGGAACTTCTATTAAGATGTAAATCCAGAGAGGGGGCAGGCAGGCGCGCACACACACACACACAAGCATGTGCTAATATATACACATGCACAGTGTATGGGACTGGACCAAAAGCCAAAGTTGGCAGTTGTGTGGGCGACACCTGACCACCTGGACCCAGACCAGAGTAATTAGTGCCGGGTTTTGCTCCAACGCTGCCAATTCACTCTGCCAGCTGCCAGACACGTGTAAATGCACAAGAGAATACACATTGGGAAACAAATGTACATGACCAACCTAACTAACAGCACCATGTTCGGCCCTTGGCTTTCATTATGAAGTGAAGTAGGCATGGGACCTAGTGACAACAGCATTTTAGTTGGCCTACTTGAAGCTGTGTGTACAGCAAGCTTCTTGGGTGCAGAATAATAAGACGTACTGTGCCCTATAGAATGTATATAATGTATCTACAGTGCTGCAGCTAGGGTTGCAAAATTCCGGAAATTTTCAAAGTTGGAAACTTTCCATGGGAATTAACGGGAATTAATTGGAAAAAAACTGGGAATTATCTCAACTAAAGGTCAGGGACATAAAGACAGTTGGTAGAAAATAATATTTTAGCAGTCTTGGCTAAAACTATGAGATGTGATATGCATAAAGTTGAGTAGCCTATAATTTGCTATTCTTCAATCACAGGGGCATAACACACTTCTTAATGCAGGGCTATTGAGGCCGCACCTCCTATACGCATTGTGCATCCTCCCATCACATCTCAATGATTTCTAGAATTATGGACTGCTAAAGCAACCTTTATGAGCCACATACAGTCACTGATACAGACACGTGAGGCTACACATTTGAGGACTACAAACAGTCAAGCAAGTTATGATGATATAACTTAGATGATATTTGTTCTAAAATGTTAGATTTTAGCTAGCCCAATCAAAATATAGATTGCTAGCTCATTGGTAAGGCAGATATGTTAAAGGTAAGCTAGCTAGCACCTTTGTATTAAAGAAGTTAGCTTATCATGGTGCTAGAGAGCAAAATATTTGCTGTTTCTCCTGCGTCCTGCTAAGCAGTTTTACATAACCACACCTGATTTCATACATCATTTAAATGTTTTGATAGCCCTTTCCATTTGTTCAGTTTACAATCTACATATTTAACAGAAAAATGCTATATTTTTATTTAATTGTATATTTTTTGCAAAAATGTCTAAAATCATCCAAAATTTCCAGTTAATTCCCATAATTTCCACAAATTTCAATTTTTGAATATTTCTAAAATTCCCAAGCTAAAGTTTCCATGGAAAGTTTCCAGAAATTTACCGGAAAATTTCCACCCCTTTGCAACCCTAGCTGCAACACTTAACATTTCACTGCTCATATTTCCAAAGATCCTGATACTATTTGAAACAAAAATGCTTGATTTTCTCTGCCATTCTTACTCTGCCTCATCTAGTTTGAGTTAGAGTTTGTTAGCTTATGTTTCTTTTTTGTCTTTCATTAGCAATGCAGGGCAGACCAGTAAAAAGTGAAATTCTTTAAAAATATGTTTTTCATTCTGTGCCTTTTTGCCTGAGCCATTAATCTAGGGAAAAAAATAAATAAGAAAGGAAGTTTTGTTTTGTGTGTGTGTGTGTGTGGACAAAGCAGGAAATTGTGTGGCTGGGCTTTGCATCAGTTGCAGAGGAAACGCTAGAGGGAGTTCTGGGGTCCCCATGGGCCAAACAAAAAGCTTGTGAAGGGGCCGAGACAAAAGGGTATATACGAGGGATGCGTCTGTCCGTCCAAAAGACGTACATATGTGTGTATTTGATATTAAATAATTGATGCATCTTATAAAGGGAGATTACATATGTGCCTCACTGACAATAGTTCTTGTCCACGCTCTTAGGGACTTTCTAAGTTTGGACACATACATCACACTCTCACGGCGTGTGTGCGCTGGCTCAGCCCCTTTGGGCCCCCTCTCCCACCCGACTCACTCTTAGTAGGGTAAAGGGTCAAGAAAGGACCCTCCGAGTCCCTGAGGTCAATCCCATGAGGAGACTGAGCCTCGTCCAGTACAGGCAATCTCTCCAGGACATGGAATGCAATGAGAGAGAGAACAGTGTTCCCACCTTTCAATTCATCATTGGCTTAATTGCTTAGAGAAGCCCTCCATCTTGAACCTGACCATAATATAACAATACAAGCTTCTTTTGCAAACAACATTACTAGACGTTCAATAGAAGACGTTGAACATTGCTCTTTCAATAAGATAAGGCAGGTCAGTAAGTCTGGTTTTGGTTGCATTGTGTTCTCTGCAGCCACAGGACATGCAGAAGTGCACGTCCAACCTTTACACTCGGCAGACACAGAATCCCAGCCCAGACATTGTTCAGATTACTGAACGTGTGACACACATTCACTCTCTCTCTCTCTCTCTCTCTATTAGATGGTCTGGTTACCATTTCAGCTGTCAACTATTTATAGACCTGCAAACTACTGGCAACCCTGTAACCATGGGACAGAAAGCCGTTTTACATCTGTGTGCGTGTGTATGGAGAGGAGCAAGAACAGGTTCACAGAAGATCAGCTGTCTCTGAAAGATTCTCATTCATTCAAGTCATTGTAGCCATAAGTGCAATGTTACTTGGCAATGACAGACCATTGAGAGACTACATGGATTAATTTACCCTTTACATGTACAAAGATGTATGAGTCCTAAGACAAAAGTACATACACATATAGGCAGTAAATATATTTGCCAGTTTCAGAGGAGGCATTTCAAGATTGATTGAGAAGACTGACCAAAGGGCTCCCCCTCAGACAGTGGCTTTAACGGCGAAATTGAAGGGTACGTCTTCACCCCCATCCAGAACTGATAAGGAGATAAGGTCAAACCCCTGCTAATGTAATCTAATTCATTTAGGCTATACTTGGGCCATCTTAAACTAGACTCTAATATCGGTGCAACCAACAATCCAGTCATTGCCCACACAATAACCACACGCCTCCTTCTATATGCAAATTTCAGGCTAGAATTTGCCGGGCTGAAAAAAAAACTCTGAAACTAGTGCTCTGTGTACGTAGACAGCGTAAAGCTACACCTCCTCCATTACATTGTCCAATCCAAAGAGCTCTTCTCTAGAATCTTTGGTCCAATCAAAAATTGTTTGGAACAGTCGCTTGTCCAGCCCCCTGTTGCTTCGGTAAGCTATAAAGAACTGTAGTCTATGTAATAGCCTAGCTAGCTAACATTGAGACTAGGTCACTAAAGTGTTGGTAGGCTAGCAAGCTAACCATTACAACAGATACTAATGTCACATTTCCACTTATATCCTGCAAGGATCGGCAACTTTGCTATTCATAAGTTCAGAAGTGCATATTCGGTGTGACAGCAGTAGTCATAATTTCAATACATTTATTCTACATTTACACTATGATTGCTTAGATTTAGATATGCTTAGATATTTGGTATCATTTGAAAGCCCTGTTTCTGTACTTTCGTTTCATATGCGTGTCGTGTCTGTGCGATGTCGGGTTCGCGAGTTATTGAACTTAGAATAGTGTGATGACAGCACTGATTGTCAACCGTACTATTTATAAAAATTACGGTAAATTAAAAAATTCTTATCTCAACACCACATCAGTGTACACACAAGTGCTGCATATAGTTGGAAAGCCCTGGTTGTCCTCTTTCCGGTGAAATGCGTTTCATCCCGCTGTGACATTCCGGAGTAAACTGACAGAGAGGGAGGTATGCGATTTTGATAGCTTAACCATTTACTGTTTACTCAGATAGTTCATCGATTTACAAAATAGTCCTTCATGTAAAACGCCAACTCTGTTTAACTTCCCAATGCCGTGTCTGAATGTGTGAAGCAGTTTTAATTACATAGTAGCTACATAACGTTAGTTACTGGGAATTCTAATAAAACTTACCAGTCTGACACATTCATTTCCAAACGCTGTGGATCTGGCTGTTGTATGGTTGAATTCCTGACAAGTCCATTGCGTGTTTAATAGCTCAGATAGTTAACGCGATTTACTGTTTACTCAGATAGTTCACCGAAAGAGAAAGTAGGGAGCCAATCCGCTTCAGCAAGGCCTCTCAATGAACTAGTCAATCAGTGCCAGGAGGCGGGAAACTGGCCAGGGGGCGGGAAATACAAACATTTTATAATGAGTATGTATTTCTGAGCATGGAATAGACGGCCTAGTGATGCTCCAGGGTCTTTTTCAGCCGCACAATTATTGAGGCTCAAAGAACATTTTATGATGGTCAAAAAACGTGTTCTATGGGCTCTTTAAAGGAAACTAGTAACCCATGGAGAACAAATTCACCCCCTGATGTGTGAGGCTGTACTACCGCACATAAATAAACCCCCTCAGTAATCTATGACTAAGTATGCCACTACACCAGTAAGCCTCTTAATGGTTGAGTTGGAGCACAAGGTAACTAGGTTTAGGATAGCCCAATGACGCCAACACATTAAGCTAAAGCGAGACAGTGGTCATCAGTATGAAAAATTTTTGTTTCTCCGTAACCTTCACATGGCTCTTTTTCTGTCAGTAGAAAGGCCTTGGCAAAGTGTGTGTGTGTGAGTGTGTGTGTGTGCGCGCGCATGTGTGTGTACACATTTGTTCCATTCACAGCCTGCATGAGCAGTAAGACCTTGTTGCATATTTGCATCAGTGCGTTTTCTTTGTCCTCCCTCACCTTGACACTCCTCTTCTCCTCTGAGCCCTCTGTGAGCAGGAAGGACTCGTTGCCATCGGTACCCTCCACCCGCAAGAAGCAGTTGGTGGTGTGACCAATCCCCGAGGGGAGCACCTTGTCCCACAGCATGGCGTTGATCACCGAACTTTTACCGTTGCTCGTCCTGTCACACACACATTCAGTACACACATTAATGCCTCAACCCATGGCACTGGGCTCATCACTGTAGTGTTTACCCACTCCCACAGTCAAATTATGGAATGATGTGAACTCAGCTGAGGTGTGCGTACCTGCCAAAGAAGGTGACCTTCATGTGCCTGCGGGCCAGCACCTCCCCGATGCCCGCCACCTTGGACAGGTAACCCCGCACCTCTGCCACCTGCTCTTCCGTGGTAACTGGGTCCAGCTCCTCATTCTTATAAGTCTCTGTTTTAAACAAAACAATTGAAAAAAATATTAACTAATACATGCAAACGTCTGCAAAGTTTGTTTGTTTGGCCTTGAGTGAATTTGTTTTGACCTAGTCCGCTCTTTCATTTCTGTATGCTCGAGTTTTACAGTAAAGTAGGGAGGGCCAACACAGTCCTGAAAGCACTCAGCTTATTGACTTGATAAATCTAATAGCACGTAATGGCTGCCTCAGGACACAAGGTCAGTGAGGATGCGCTATATGCACTTCCACATTCAGAGGCAAGCCAGCTGTTTGGCCTCACATGCCTGCAGTTACAGGCCTGAGAGCGCTAATCCTACATTATGAAACCACTGGTGTTGTATTAAGAAAGATACTAAATGACATTCTAATCACTTTATTCAGTTCAGCCAAGTCATTCTACATAGCTTTAGAGTGCTAGCACTATTAAGCAACTTTTAGCCAGTTAGCTTGCTAATGTGGGATAAAGGTTGCGTACTGCTCGTTTAACTGTGCAGATCAGCCACCTTGTAGCAAACGAAGAGGTGAATCTGTCTGACAGCAAATCCGCACCCCCCCCCACCCCCACCTCCACCTCCTCTATCTCAAAGTCTAGTCATGCAGACAGTAGCAACTCCGGCTTACGCTCAGCCAACCTGACAGCCATGTGCTTGGGGATAGAACATGTGCCTTGCATTAGAGACACAGGAGGGGTGGGAGACAGATGAGGAAGAGAGGTGAAGACGAAAAGGGAAGTGAAGGAGGAACTGAGCAAAACAAAAAGGAGGGGGGAGAGAGAGAGAGAGAGAAAGAAAGAAATAATAGAGAGAAGGTTATAAAGAAGGGAATATGTGACACAGGCACCATGTGAAGGGTGTCACCTGGTGGATAAAGGACACAGAGGACAGCATGGGTAGAAAACAGAACAGTAGAGAAGTGTGGAAAGGGGGGTGTGAAGTCCACCAAATTCCACATGCATTGACAGTCCTGCAACCTGGCTATGCGCCTCGCAGAGCACCACTCACCCTCCATGAAGGAGGAGCTCTCTTTGATGTAGGCCCCGAGCTGCTCGAAGATGCCATTGATCTTCTTCTTGGCCGTCACAAAGTGCTTGAGTGGCGACGCGTTCACCTCGGCCATTAATCGCTTGTCCTTCTTGCCAATAGCGTTGCTGTTCGGTCGGGTGAAAACCAGAGACATTGCACTGGGGATATTAAAACACACACACACACACACACACACACACACACACACACACACACACACACAAATGTCACAAATGTCCATGTGGCGAGAGAACGCATACATACAGGAATATCGCACATCCAGTAGCAGAGCCACAACCAATAATGTCTAGGCCTATACAATCACATATATCTGTACATTGCCTATGGATGGCAGCACAGGAGAGGCCAGAGAGAAACAATAGAACAAACACAGCACACATCTTGAGTGGAACAGACGGTGGAAATGACTCAGAGAAAGACCATCCCAGTGTGTGTGTGTGTGTGTGGGAGAGGCCTTTTTACAAACAGAGGCCAAATCTGGTGTGTGAACCTAAATGTGACCCAAGTCAGGCTTCAAGGGGTGAATGTGGTTCTTCAAGACAGAGCCACGCAGTAGACTCCTCAGCTATCCAAGCGCCTCATCTATCCAAGCAAGATGTGACAGGCAGGATTTTGTGGGATACATCACCTAGCTACTTTAAATGCCAACATGTCAAACTATATCTATTATATGATGCTGATTACCACAACTAGGCTACTACACCTCTGGGCAGGGTGCACCCCGACTGTAAGGCTAGCCTCTCTGCGCTGCTCCCAAACAACAAGCAAGATATTAACACTAAATCTGGATCATGATGTTAATATGGATTAAATGGCTCATTTTGTCGTCCATAAGCAGGAAGTATTGTGTTTTATTGGAACGCCCAGGTCTTAAATTGAACTCCAATTGAGAACAAAGGCTGCAGCTCAATTCTATTACAATCCATCACCCAACCACCCACAATAGCCATGAGTCCCATGGTGACAGATGGTTTGGAAAAATGAAACAAACACAACTCTGGCCTAGTTTCTGGTGCCACCCAAACATGAGATATGAAGATAAGCATTAGTCACAACTGACTTCACAACACAGTCGCACAGGCCCTACAACACCCATGGAATTTTCTGCAGAAGAAATGTAGGATCCACTGACGAAGAAAGCCTTTAACATATAGATAGGGTACAATTCCACTAAATGTTCTGTCACCATAAATGGCCTCAGGGCATGGAGGACAGAGGCTAGTCACTCTTTTGGTGAACATCCATTATATACAGAGGAATAGATGGATAAAGGGCACACATATTTGTTATATGAGGTAGTTATAGTCCACCACTTTTGGATTCAGAGGGTATTTGCTAGTTGCTAGCTAAGTTTCAATTAACGCTACAACACAATTTTGACCTTTACATTACCAGTAACCTACTCAATTCATTATGGAAACTTGTAAATTGAAATGTTGTTTTGTTTGTTTTGAGGGGAATAAAGCCATCTGAACTGTAAAATGTGCTGTGTCACTTAAATAAAAAGAAAAGCTGAAGAATGTAAACAAAGGCCAGAGAAAGGCATAGCAGTACAGAGTAGGGAGGCCTGCCGGTGGGGCAGGTCCAGAATAGACCAAGGCCTGTTCTAGATGCAGCCCATTGTTAGCACTTTGAGGCTGTGCTTGCATAGATGACTGCTGATGTAGGAAGGTTATGGTTGTATGGACAAAGGGACAGCACACACTTTTAGCCAGTGAGGGTATGCTGGCTAGCTCCAGAGGATGAAAAAAACACTCAGAAAACTGCCCTTCTATTATAGTGATGATTGTTCTGAAATAAGCCACTGGCTTTCTTGCTTAGCGCAACAAGGCAGCATTAAACACAAAGGGTTGCCAAAGGGTCAGCTTGTACCACAATAAAAAAAAAGTTTATATATATAAAAAAAAATAATAATGTTAAGCTAATCAGCTTCTTTAATTAAACGTACTACTTTGTTACCCCCAAAGCTATTGGTGTACTATATTATTCGTAACAATGCTGCAAAAGCTAAGCCAGCAGTTGTTAAAAGCAACAGACCTCCCTGGCTTTGTCATTTTTTATGGGGGTGTGGTCATGCTGAAAAAAGGATGCAATTCCTGTAGCTTTAACTGAGAGTTGCAGTCTGATTAGAAATAGTCCAGTTTGGTTCATTTTACCAGACTAAGACATATATGCATTTCAGCTGGGTTAAATTTTAGACTTTGGAAAGAATTAGACTTTCTAAAGATACAGTAGGCTTTTATGATACTGGTGGGACCACAACAGACTACGAAACTGTCTGAGCAAAGTCTGTCAGACCCCTACCTTCAACACTAAGCATACACACAAGAGTGGTCTGTCTCACACTTCGCCCACTCACACACACCACAGAGCAACGGACTGCACAACCAGGAATGACGTCTAGTGTCTAGCCTACAGCCTGTGACTTCAAATATAACCAAATCAAAAGTGCAACATTGGAGTGTAGCTGGTTGCTTAGCAATGACTATGCACACAGTGGACAGATGAATTTAAGAGTGGTGACAGGTCAGTGCCAGCCAAAAAATGTAGGCAAAACAATATGAGGCAGGTCACCTTCAGAGATATCTGTGTGTGTGTGTGTGTGGGGGGGGGGGGCGACAGAGACAGAAGTGGTGCACACAAATCAATAAAGGTTCAAATAATTCTCCCTCTCTGTCTGAAAGTACCTGTGCCTTAGTTATAGGAGACAAGTAACCTCCTGGCTGAAGGTCTTTGCCGATATCTATCTGTGCTCATGAAATCTCTTCAACATATGTTGCAACACTCAAACCTGCCATCACTAAAGTCTACGGACCAACCCTCATTCCAGTCCAAGTTGGAGATAACGATCCAGTTAGCAAAGATCTTATCAGAAAACCACTCAAAGTTGTGTCATTGTACAAACAGAGCAAAGACAAATTCCCTAATCATTTTTGTGGTTACGAAGAATCAATGAAGACCTTATATGGGGATTGATGATTTTGCTAAATATCGCACCAGGCTTGGCGGTCACTCATGCGTTTATCCACACAATAGGAGGAAACTCCCTAGACTCCAATGAAAATCCCGCTACCCCGCACAATCCTTCGAAACCTCCCACACAAGGCTGGCGCCAAATATTCACAAAAATCAATCTATACAGTAGCAATTTCGTTTGAAAGGGGGAGATGTAAAGGAAAAAAATACGACTTTAACAGTACGACCCTTATAACTTTCTGAGCTCGCATCTATACGTCACCGGCGTTAGTAGTTGGCTTATGAGAATGACATGTTTAATATTCCTTATTATAAAAAAGGTACATTAAAACGATATAACTACATGTATATAAATCTTACAAGGTGCAATGAAGGGCATCGTTGGTTTAAAAAGAAGGCTTGTAAAAAGACCCGCAACCTGACATTTGGCGTTACCATGTCTACGCCGCATGCCAAAATACAAAAAAATATATATTGAATAGTTGTTCCAAACACAAAACATGTGCGATTTGTAATAATCTGTCCATCACTAATAGCTATCTGAAAATGCCTTACCTTTACGTTTCGCGACAATCTTTTGGAGAAAAATGTGTTATCTGGCCTCCACGCGATTTACTTCCGTGACCGTTCACCTACATTCCCAAGGCTGACTGCCTAACATTACTAACCAGAGTGAAGTCAAGTCTAAACTATTTTAGCTTATCTTACACTAAATAGCCATAGTGATAGTACAACAATCTGTTTGACCGATAGCTGTAGCTGAGATTTAAAACCAAGTCGCGATCAATAATGTGACTTGAGCGTAAAGACCGAGAACGATGTCGAGCACCTCCAGCAACACGTTTAAACTCCCAAACGACGTTCTATCATTTACCCATTTTGGCGGCCCTACCCCCTCTGTCACACAGCTGCTAATTAAGCTAACGTTAGCGGCAAGAGTTGACGTCCCAATCTCAGTCTAACAAAGTCAGCTGTACAGTTCAGAGTGACAGAGGCTGGCTGCACAAGCAAGAGAGATTCTATTGGCACAACCAAGGTCAAATCATTATGTAATACCAAATTGGATATTAAGTCCTGGTATGAACCCGCTGGCAAGCAGATAAGATACCAGCTATAACCTTAACGTATAGTTAACTAGTTAGCAAAACATTTCCATTATTACCATATACCATTGGAACCATATTTAATAAATGCGCGTTGCTTATAATACGTCTGTTTGTAATACATAGAGGCACGGTCTCTAGATGGCTTTCACTGCACACTGTATAATTAGCGTTAGCGCAAATAGGGTGAATGCAGCCTTATCAACAGCTAAGCTAGTTACCCGTCCATGGGTAAGGTCAGCTCTTAGAAAATGCATATATTACATTTAGGAACACAACATATTCACAAAGTCATCCGAATGGGACATAGATTAGCTTCATATTAGATGTCTCAACCTCATGAGATTACAATGAGAAATCAATGTAATTCACAAATTTGTAAAACGACTTAATTGGCTAGCTAACGTTATACTTACCAGGAAAGGGTGGGTATTACTTAAACTCTTGCATCTTGACCGTGACAGTCAGAATCAGATTCCTACCATTACTTTGTAAAGAAATATATTTTAATGGGCGCGACAAATGACACTGAGCATCATAGTGAAAATAAAGATCGTCGAAGCAGCAAACTATGCTACGTTAATCATGGACACCGCTCAAAGATAACGCCTGCTAGCAACAAAGCTGTTCGCTGCAAACTAAATTCATTTGGAAATATAGCGTCACTGAAAGAGAATTAGTTCTACTTTAGACAGTGGTGTAAAAGCTGCATAATTTGCCGGATATATTCAATATATCTTTCCCAATTTACTGTAGCAGCAGATGGTGTGAAAACGTCAGACACGCCAATATGCTAGCATCCTTCATTACCATTACCTAACAGTTTGTTGCTATTACAGGTATACGTCATTTTCAAGCGCCAGCTTTGACTAGAGTGAGCCAGAGCCAGTGAGCTAGACAGCCTCGAGTGACACAGGTATTCTTTGACATCAATGATGTCAAAATGTTTTTGATAAACGGTGGAAGTCAGTTGATCCTGTTTACGGTTTAAAAAAATCTCTGGAATCATCATCGGAAGCATAGGTTGTCAGTGACATTAGTCATAGTGTGTTATGTAAATTAAAGTAGAAACTTCGTTCTCAAATGTGATCCATTCGGCCTACAACTTGGATCCTTGATTCAGTATCAAAGTGAAAACTTAGTTAAACCAGATATGGTTCAGTAAAAAAATGCATATTTTTGAGTCCTAATTAAGATCAACTATTTTAATTAACCTAACGTTAATTAAGATCGTCAGTGGTTAAAAGACGGAAGGATTAGATATGGGATATGAAAAATAAATATTGGGATATGGCTAGCCTAAACTTGAAATACTTTGCGAACGTTTCCATAGAGTAGATGAAATAAACTCAGCATAAGTTGAACATAATATAGTGGGCTAGTCTAAATAGTTCATGGATATGCCTTCGCATACACTTACGGCAGAAGGATTCAATTGCCCCCTACTGGTGTATGAGAATAAACGATATTATTTTTGTAGATGTTCTTGTTAGATCCCGTAGTAGCCTACACACACTACACACACAGAAAACTAAGAGCTACACCAAAAAGAGGGTTTATCTGTGTCCATGTAGTATCTAGAAGTACACAATCTTCGCCAAAGACAAATATATTTAGGCCTAGCTGTACAATAAATGCATAAGTATGCAATGTGCAAAAAAAATGTGCTGTGGGATATTACCTGAAGAAAGTAATCGGATAGCACTGTCCAGAGTATCAAGCCCTGCATCATGTGCTGAAAACCCCTGGGTACAAAAGGCATTGCGATTTACCTCTGACTCACAGCTCTTCATAGTGATAAGACGATGATACTCCAGTGCAGGTTGCATTATGCTTTTGTATTGCCAGTGTTTTTTACTGTTGTTTGTGAAGGTATGTAATAGAAAACTGACGGTCATTGTTGGAATGCACACAACTACGTCCATGAAACAGGTACATCAAAAGGTCTGGAGCATGATATCAAAAGTAGGCATACTTGGGTAGATGACAGCAACATCAGACCCTAACACAGAGTAAAAAATAAATCAATTTAACATATTTTAACCTTTTTTAGCCCTGATTCCTTCTCAAACATCAGTTGAGAGAGGTGCTGGTGCTGACTTAACATTTCAATTTCCAAAATTATTTGTTCGTTCATTATTTGCTAATTAATTTGGTGCATTTAACTCCAAACACTACCAAGATTTTTGTAAACAACCTTAAAACTGGTGGTGCTAAAAGCATTGCTGTCCACATGTCTGATGAGCTGTTATGAATGACTTCTTGTTTTTCAGTGGATGAATCTGCAGAGCAAATTTGGATGTTTATGTCTAAGGTTACTCAGGCTTGCATTGGGATTTTACATGCAATGCATACAATGCAAATACATACAGTGCTACATGCAGCCCAACTGCAGTGTTGAGAATGTTGCAGTCACCCCTCTCAGTTTGATGCAAAATCCAGATCTTGAGGAATGCCAATATCAGCTCATATGTGCCATAGGCTCAAAGACAAAATGGGAAGTCTGTCTGTTTCCAAATAAGCATTACTAAAATGACATTATGGAACATTTTAACTCATAGCTCTGCTGTTTGATGTCTGTCACCGGTCTGTCACTAATTAATCAAGGGACAGGAAATTAAACTGAAATGGAGTGTCTTTGTCACATTCAGTAGTGTTAGCAAGTTGGTATTCTGAATGGCACAACACAAAACCAACAAGGTACTGTATAAGTTGAAATGTTCTAGAACATGCCTTTAATATATAGCATAACTGAAAAGCTATCTAAGTCAATAGTAGTCTTTTACAATATAGACCTAGGTAATTTGGATCTTTTAGTCTAAATACATTTCAAACAGCACCTTCAAGGAAATGGTTTACCAATGACATTTTTACATTGATATATAATGATGTATATTGATAAAATTGATCTCTGTCTTTCTCTTTCTCTAATGCTCTTCATCTACAGGATGCAATGAGGAGAGGCCATGTTCTTTAAAAAGTCTATTGCCTCCTACTTTATATCCAATGCCTTTTTGTTGGTACACTCTGGTTGGAGCTAGGGTCTCTTTTTTATACATAAAAAAACTACAAATCACCATGGAAGGTCAGTCTAACTTTAATACTACCACTGGGATAGAAATGTGAATGGTTCAGTCCATTTGTTGCAAAACAAACACATTCGTGGAACAAAGGTAAAGCAGGTAATAACCAAAGCTTGGTTTGCAGTGCAGTAAGACTAGAGAAAATGCAGTTTTGATACTGCAGGGCTGTTTTTTTTTTCATAAGGCCTGGCGAAACTTGACCCACCTGATCCATTGAGTCTTCTACACATTATTACTTTCGCTAGACTGAAGGCGCTGGCAAGTGCGTAACATGGCCAGCTGGAAGCAGATTTAAAGCCAGGATGCCAAGGATACAAATTGCTCAAGTTATGTGTATTTCCTGCTGTATAAACGTTGTGTATGGTAAGACATGCCAGTTGTGTAAAGTCTGTATTTATTTTTCTAAGCATTCAATCGGTGGGAGTCTGGTTAATTTATTTGATTTAGTCTTTGTATTGCCATATGTTTGTTACAGCTACAGACAGCCATAACTTCAAGCCTGCCTGTAGTAGCTATATGTAAACATGAAACATAAGTTATGGGCAATTCTGTCAAGGACATTCCTGTCCGTAATTGAAAGTTGTTGACATAATGGGAAATTTTATGACCAGTTTTACATTTGGTAGTTATTATTTTAAAGAATACGATAAGGGTCTTAACAATGTGTGAGGGGAATGAAGTAATGCCTTTCAGAAGTCATGATGATGGAAAATGTATAGGATTTAGGCATAGTCACATAATTATAATATGTTCTGTCCCCTGTTCTATTAGCCTAATGGCAGTTTCCTTTACCAAAAAGCTGCTATAGCAAAACAGTATGTGAAAATCAGGCTACTTAAAAGGTTAAAATATGCAAACAACAAAGCTTCCCATGTGTAATCAAGGCGTGAACAGCTAATCTAATCTTTTAACACTTGAGCCTATTACAATTATTCATTAAAGCTTTTTCGACAGGTGCCCATTCCTTGCTGGCCTTTGCCACCTTTATCAACGGGCACACACCTTTTCATAGTTTCAGTGCTGTGCTGATGCTGGATGACATTCAAGTTGGATACTATTCCTCCAAAGAACAAAAGCTTCTCTCCAGAGGACCCACACAAGAGGAAAGGATTGGGTCCATTGAGCAGAGAAATGCCATTGATGTGTTCAGTATGATGCATGAACACATGAGAGTTAGAACACATAAGTTGATGCATCACTATAACAAAACACATGGTGAGTTAACTGTTATAGGCAAATTATTAAATCATAATTAATACTAATGACTAACAGTTTATAACTTATGTTTACAAATGTCTGTGTGTGTGGGTTTTTTTTCCTCCCAGGTGTTCAGGTTCACCAGAGAATATTTGGCTGTGATTTAAAGGCCAGGAACACACCAGGGAGAATGATAAGTAAGGAGTCTTTCAATGGAGACAGTGGTGATGAAAAGTACCTGAGCATTCTTGACAAAACCTTACAGACTGAATTCAAATGGCCTGGGGCCTGGGACACTCTCCAGACAGAAAGTTTCAAATGGGTTATTGCAGATTTTTACCAGCCTATCTGCATCAATGCACTTCATAAGTATCTTGAACAAAACAAAAGACATGTGATGAGAAAAGGTAATGTGATAACTTGGAAATCTTGTATGCTTTTTGTGTGTGGTCACCCCCACATATTGGATACATTATAGATCATTATAGACCTGTGTTGTTGGCACCCTACATAATCATTTGTGTCGTTTGTGCAAATATGGTTGCATGAAAACAAAGCTTTTATCAGTAGCTCTTAGGAGTGTTCAATGTCTCAGTAGCAATGAAAACATGCACACAAATACATATGCATGAATACAGATAATATATTTGTTCACGGCTATTATGTTCTGTAATGTATCATTGCTCAGTCAAACCAAGAGTCCGACTGTTCCGGAAGCCACTCCCAGACTGTGGAGGAGCCAAAGTCACCTGCTTGGCCACTGGTTTCTACCCTCGTCACATCAATCTGACCCTGCTTAGAGACAGCCATTCTGTGCCTGACCAACAACTTACTGGGGGGGAGCTGCTACCCAATGGAGATGGCACATATCAGATGAGGAAAAGCCTGGAGGTCAGCGCAGAGGAACTGCAGCATCACCACTACACCTGCACGGCTGAACACCTTAGCCTGGACAATAAGCTGGACATACATCTAGGTAATGAGTTTTATCAGGGTGGGAATCAAGAAGTGGAATCATATCCTTCTCACATTATCAGTTCTTCTTATCAAAACCAGTATCTTGACCATGGTTAGTCACAATTAAAATAGGTTACACAGCCCTGCATTTCATCTTTGATTCTAATAAGCTGCAACAGTCACCTTAGTAAATAGCCTACTAAATAAATAAGTACAATACAATCACCCCCCCCACCCCCCCCCCCCCCCCCCCCCCCCCCCTTATCTAAACCATTAATTAGGCTAGAAATAATTTTTACCTTTACCCAAAAGCCAGCACTTACAACATGTTTAAGATATGAGGTCAGATAAACCATTCTGGTGGGGATGCCTCTCTGTGGCTCTGATCTATAAAAATGTTTTAGTTATTGCCATATAGTCTTTTCTGCACAAAGAGAATTGGTATTTTTTATCCTGTTGAGAAGATTCATTTAATGTTTCTTGTTTCACTATCCTAGACACTGAGCCTTTTCCTGGTGGGAAATATCTGGTGATGACAGTGATAGTGTTGCTTGGGTGCCTTGGAGCTAGCATTGCCTTAATCATTTGTAGAAGAAAACGGAAAGGTAACATCACATCAAAATCTTCTTATAAACTCCAATACATTTTCACTTGATTTTAGATGTCATGGTGAGGAAGTTGACACTTGGCCACATGGCTCAGACTGGACCAATTAGAAATTAAGACTGGGAATGCAACAAATGGGATATTCTATAGCATTGAAGTCCCGTCTGAATCCGGCCCATACACTGTAAATGTATATCGTCTGATATACTTCTCTGAGCCATCTACTCTGTGTCCATGCTTGACAATCAGGGTAGAGATGGATGGCACATTTCTGTCATTCAAAGTTGATACAGACAACTTCACAGTTGTAACAGAGATCCAGATTTGATTAAGCTACTTACAAACATTAATTCAACTGATCCCATGCAGGTAAATTGTAGGTGTAAAAGTACAATTAAATACAATACAATGAAATAGTGAAAGATATGTACCACCAATCTCCATTCACCACATGGAGATCGCTATGATGGAGTAGAGTGGGGAAAATTAAGTGTGCATAATGCAGTGGTTAAGTGTGAATATCTTTTAATGGTGCAATGGATTTTTTTTTACCATAAAAACAGTACAAGAAAATGTTACTTTTACAAGCCCAAGATTTTGTATGTTTAGGCTAGCAAAAGGCTGGAAGGTAAGGAGAGAGAATCAAGTTAGAATCAACTGTCATGTACCCATAAATAAGCTTTCATCAGTAATATTTTTTTTACCTCATGCACAATTTTAAGGAATGTATTAAAAATGAAGAAAAATGAATAAAGATAAGTAATGTAAGTATGTGGGGGAAAGTGTGGTTTGAAAAGGGTGTCCACAAAAACACTGAAAATGCCAATTTCTAATTCTCTAAACTTTAAACTCTAAACATCTCTAAACTCTAAACAACAACTATTCACTCCATACTTTAAGAGTACACATCCACGGTTTCACAAAATAATATTCTCATGAATGATACTTTAGTTTTTCAATAGTTTTATATCCTTTTTTCCACATCCTGAAAGTGTCACAAGGAACAGACATTTTTTATGACCATCATAATTTCATTGATGTGACCCTGAGTAGACAAAAAGCAAATATCTAAGCCATCTTATTTATAGAGCATAAGCTGAGTCGCATAAGAAAATATAATCTGCCTGTAGTTGTTCATGTTGCTGCTGCTGATGATATTTTACATCTATAACAATGAGGTTGTCTCTCCAGTCTGGTACTGGATCATTTGTGGGAAAATGTCTCTGGGCCTCTCCAGTTTCATCAATAACCAGTTTTATCTCTTTTTGTGTGAATTTCTGTGTCCTCCCTGCACAGCACTGTCAAGGTCCTCTACTGGCTGCCTGCGTCGACCCTCTATGATTTCTGGTGACGAGTAGAAACAAGAACAAGAACAGTGTCAGGAATAGAAATACTTTAAAATTTAAGCATAAGTAAATTTAAAGGCAGATGGTGAATGGAGTCATATTCATCCATCCATTCTCAAACATCCATTATGTTCATGTGCCAAACAAGTCCATTTGGGAGACTTGTGTCTGAATGTCAATCTAAACTGATAATATACACAAGCACTTTTCAAGCTAAGCAGTATTGTTCTGGCCCACCCTCATTGATACTGGGCAATCATTAATTTCTTCATATGCATAAACATGTTTATGTGGGTTATGTGGTTACATAATTATTCTCAGTGTGAAATGTTGCCCATTGGCTTGTTTTGATCAGTGGACTCAGATTCACAAAGATAATCTAGTGCATAGGTTGCTATTATATGTACAATCCCTCCCTCACACCAATAAATTGCATGGTTACAACTCTATAGTTTTTGGTATAATTTTTGGTATAATTTTCTAAGCATGCAGTGCTGCATTTTCTGATGTCGTTTGGGCTACGTGTCATTAATCGGGGAGCCTCCACATCTTCATTAGTAAAGACTTATGATCAACAAAATTACTGATTTGTGTAGGAAGCTGCTGTCCCTGCCTAAGGGAGTGTTTAGACATAGTGTGCTCAGGGGTATACAGCAGCTAAAGTTGAGGGTTTTACAGTATAAAATTGTACACATCTGACTCATGCAGATCCTGGTGAAGGCAGCATTTAACAGAAAATTACCTTAAAATGGATTGTGATCTAAAAAAAATAGTATAGGCAATTTTTTTAAAAACACAATCAAAATTAACCATACCTTCATACTCCTCATACCTAAATCTGTAATGCTTCATTTGAATTGAGTTGGATACAGATTTATCATCATATTTTAGTTGTAGGCTAGAGTGTTCAGGAAAAGGTGTGAATCCAGTGTTGAGTTCTCTATTTCTCTATTTAAATTTACATTTTGGATTTGCAATAATTCAATTTGTGAATGCATATTCACAGTATACAAGGCTTATTATTTAGTTCTGTGTGAAAGTTTGTAAACCTATTTACTAAATTGTTTGGTCATAAAATGTTATCTGAGATTGATTTCTAATGAGAATATATTAACACAGTGTGCTGAGGCTGACAGTACAAATGAAATCATCACTTGACTTTGTTGACATCCATTAAACATCCAAAAGGTTATTTGCAAGCGTGAATCTATTACACTTATCATTGGTTGAACCTCCGGAAACAGGAACTATGAATCAGATCAGCCCAACAATCATGAGGTATTTTAGCTACAGTATATTCTCAAGATGTCTGGTGTGTTTTCTGTATGCATATGGGTGGTAAATCATTATCCTTTGGGATGTTTGATTAACTTGGGACTTACACTAATGGCAAGTTTTCTAGTACCTGAGACCAAACAGCTACAACTCATACTCCCAGTGTCCAACATGCTTGATTCACATGGATTCTGATTTAACCAAACTG
>JAGFZM010000179.1:111920-128078 GCA_017657215.1 Limnothrissa miodon | reverse complement strand
GCCTCAACCCATTATAAGGGTCAAATCTCAACCATATTTGGGAGCTGCGTCAACAATTTGTCCATTTTATGCTAGCCGTGTCATTATTTGCATTCATTAATTCTTCCTGGCAGCCAATCATAGTCCATTTTTTCCCCACTATGGTATCAATATGGACTCAACAATATTTCTGCAATACCATGCATGCTTGCTTCAGTCTCTTTTACTATTTTAAATTCCACAACTGTCAATTCTCTGTCATCTGTTCTTTCTACAGTATATTTTTACTGTATTATATCCTGCTTCTATAGAAACGATGCACATTAAGTTACAAGCAAACCAGCAAGAGCACAATGCGGACGTTCCCAACTTGCCCAATGACAGCATCATTTTATCTTTTGAAAAACAAAGTTAGATTCTTGCTTATACTCTCCTGTTATCTGATCTGGTAAAAGGCAATTCTGCATGGCAGTGCATAGACATAACATTTTTTACAGCAATTGTTTCATCTTTGCTTCTTTCGATGTGTACTCACCACAGCTTTGTAAACTCTTGAATTCCACTAACTATCCACCTTACATCACAATCTTTAGGTCTTTAGATTTTTAGGACTACTAAAAAACTGCATGCCTCTTTCACATCTTTTTAACTATTTGTTTTATGCAACAATCATACAGGTCAATTGCATATTTCCACAGATCACATATACATTATGGTATTTTATAAAACTCATCTGTTTGCTGTAGCATTGACTCAAAGAAGTCTTCTGGGATCACTCTGACAATCTAGTTTTTTGACACAAGAGGCAGAATTGGTAAACCATTACCAGTTAAATTGCATAATCAATCCCAGTACTTCAGTTTCAGTGGGATTATATTCAGGCCTATTAGCAATATATAACTACTTGCACTTGTCCTCAATATGGGAAAGGATGGAAATTCCAGAAGATCTCTTTGTAATCAATTCATTTTGTTTCTAACTCTCCTGTTCAACCATTCCAGGTGGTTAAGATAACAGGACAAGAAACAGACCCATAAAATCCACAAGAGGTATCCCAAACAGGTGCTGACTATGGCCATTCCCATTATATTTACTTTGCATCCAAGTGTAATTTGAGAGGGAAATTGAATGAGAGTTTCTGTTTGCAAAGGAAACGAAAATGTCTTGGCTTGAGGCTTATTGCAGTGAGTATGTTGAAATGTTAAAACATGCTTAAATTCGAGCAGAGCGAATATGATTAAACGTTTAGCGCAATGTTCGGTTTTAATATTTCACTGAATATTTACCTGTAACTGCGCCTTTACTGCTGAATGCCTGTGTTCAAGGACTAGGGTAGGATTAAATTCAAGTGCATTATTTATATTATTGCTCGTACTGTAAAACGAATACCAATATTAACATGTATGTGTGTGCGCGCTGTCTTATCGTGGTTTGTGTCATCAGGATGGATCCATTGCATGACCTGAGTTAACCAGTAGAGGACACTGCGCATGTGACATGCTTCCCTCCTGGAAAAAAATGAAGTCTGAAGTTGACGGGATAGTGGCTTTGATGATGAGAAGACGCGGAAAGTCACTTCATCTGAAATATGAAGAAATTCACGTTAGGCTACCACTATATTTACTGGGAAGGCCTGACCAATGTAGTTGGATCACTTCTTTGCTTGAAATTATTTTTGTTAAAGACTATACTGGGCATAAATGAGTGAGTTCTTATACAGACTAGTACTACTAGATTTCGATTGCTGAAATATAAATAACACAGAAATAGCCTGCATATAGGTACCTAATCAACATTTTGGATTTAAATAACAGATTGGGTGTTAACTTAAAAAAAAATAAAATAAATTAATCATGAGCAAAAGATTTCTAAATTGGCAAAACAAGCTACTCTGCCGATTTGTCATCGTGTTTTATGAACTTCATTTGTGGTCTTTTGAAAATGTAATTCTTAATTACATTTATTTACAAATCAAAAAAATCATCAACGGCGGCTATAGGTATTCCATTAATGCATTTATCTTCATCTTTAAAAAGGTCTGTCTGTCTAGTGGTAGAATTGTTTCCTGTCGACTCAAACAAGCCCATCTCCTCGTGCCTACAATAAAATTTTGAAACCTAATGCCTGTGCGGTTATGATCTCTATAGGCATTATCTTTTATCTCATAAAGGATACACACTGCGATCAAATGTGGTGAACTAGGCTACAAGTGAAAATCATATGGCCAGCTGCATCGCAGTCACTGGGAAGACACCTGTTTAACTTAGGTTTGACTAAGAAGATATTAACCTATAAATGCCATAGGCTTATAACCCAAGGATTAAAACGTCTTATTGGATCATTCGATCCCAGATGCCCGAAGGTTAATGTAGAACCTGAGTGAAGATACAAATAATTTTATCTACAATGGTGTAGCCTACTTGTCTTTAAAACTGCCTAACCAGATTTCTTTAAAGGGCCTTTTGCCATTTTCAAAGGTGTCTATTTTTAACTGCAATAAGTGACTGCTTTCTTGAATCTCTGGGTTAGGACAAAAGGAGGCCCATTTTCCGTTCATTTAACTTGGCATCAATTCTGGCTTCATCGTTAAACCTACGTCACCAGATGCAAGTGCACCTGTCAGATAGAGGAGGTGTCTTGAACGGACCCAACTGGAACTGTTTGTGGCGAGATAACGTGTTCATTCTGACCAGTGGATCAGACGCATACGAACTTAACGCACGGTTTTGTTCCCACCGGCTGTCGACAGACTGGAATAGTCCCATGTCAACATTGGAACACATGAAAAGCGACTGTTTCGCATCTGGGACCTTGTCTTCTGCCTCTCTCAAAGGAACCATCACAAAAATCAAAAGCACACGACCCAAGAAGAGGAACAAATTCATACCGAACGCTTCAGAGGACCTTGACACTGAATGCGAAATATGCAGGTAAAAAAAACTTCGTTTAACGTTAAATGCATTTGAAGTGAGTATTAAAATATTTCTTCAATATTATTGCTCAAAATATTGAAATTTAAATATTAAGGATATTTTAAACATATTTACAATTTTTGTATTAAGGTTGGCATATTCGTTGATAAGAATAAGCAAAAACAAAAAACGTTAAAAGTTCTGTTTATTTTATTCTGCCAACTATTGGTTAAAAAAAACAATAGGTTTACCAGGCCTCTTCTGAGCCAGCCGGCAATACATTCTTTAGGCCGGATCTCCAACTTGTGTAGTTGTTGTAATGTATTGTTTTAAAACTGACCAAATTTTATTAAGTAGAAAATTCCAGTAACGCTGGTTATAATATCCCTTCAGGATTTCCGGTGGTTTTAGTGGCCGCAACCGCACCGTGCGCCGAATCTTCACTGCGTGCGCTTTGTCTTTTCTCGCGCTGCTCGGTGCAGTGGCCATGGACTTCAATTTGCGCACGGCCGCATGGCGTGCCACTGAAGTTTCTCTGAGTGAACTGACTTCTTGCCGGACTAACGCAACTCTTAAGCTTGTAATGGACCTACAGAATGCGAGAAATGCGTGTTTCACAGCGCTAGATGACGCGAAAAGTGCGCACAACGTTTGTGTCACTCCCTGGAACATTATAGCGTACGAGATGACACAAACGTGTTCCCAGGGGAACATTTTTGGCCTGACATCAAACTGCAGAACTGAGTTAGGTGACTACTGTGTGCAGCTAGAAAGGATTCTCGCACAGTACTTTAATACAACAGATTCTGATGAGGTTTCTAGAACATCTGTTTTTACACTGTCTATAACCTTGTTGCTGGATTATTGGGGAAATACTCAATATGACATTAAGCTCCTGAAACGGACTCCAGATTGGGTAGAAGTTCTTTCACTACGACTTCTAGTGACCTTCTATGAGCTAACCCATCAGTTACTAGATGTCCAGGAGATTGAAGACCAGCTTGGCTTTCAGCACAAATGGTGGTCCACTCTGAACAGCCTCGCCACTGCCAAACTTATGTCCGAGAGCCTGGCCGGGTGCTGGGCAAAGACCATGGACGTCGAGCCAGACTCCCTCTTCCTTCTGGAAACCTCTGGCATCCTGTTGGCAGGGAACAGCTCAGAGGGTGTTCTGGTGGATGTGCTGGGCTCCGTGCAGGAGATGCAGGGGTGCTTGGTGCAGGCAGCGGGAGCGTCTCTGAGGCTCCGCTCCCGGGACATTCTTTCCTTCCTCAGCCTGAAGCTGTGCCTCCTCAGCCTGGCCTGTCTCATCTACCCAGCCGTGCTCTTCTCCTTCAAGCAGATGACAGAGTGGATCCAGAACTATGCACGGAGCCTTCGGGAGCGCACAGAAGACCTAAAGAGGGAGCGGAGGCTGGCAGAGGACCTCCTTCACCAGATGCTACCCAAGTCGGTGGCCAAGCAGCTCAGGCAGCAGAAACATGTTGAGGCTGAGAGCTATGAGCAGGTGAGTAGTAAGAGGTCAAGGGTCAGGGTTCACAGGGCAACAGGGTCTTCAAAATGCAGTGAGGACTGCATTAGGTCCAGGGATTTTAGAGCAGAATTGACTTTCAAACTAAAGTGAGCTCGGGTCAAGGTTAAAAAATTTCAAATGTAGATTTCAAACAACAGGTCTTAAATCCACTGTGCTCTGTCAAAGTAAAAAACTGAAATAGTTGATCTAAAATCATTAAAGCCATTGAAGTTAGATGAAAATGGAAATCCAGACTCCTCATTAACTCTTTGGCATGGTAGTTCTGAGAAAGAGAGGTTTGCTCTGATGTGTTTTATGGATTATTGTAATGAAGAAAATTAGTATTGACACTAAATAGCACGTGTTGGTGACCTCTTAGGTATATTATTTAGCAAAAGAAGGTGCTTTACTGGGTTTGGGTTGTAAGGTTGAAGTGGGGAAAGAAGCTGTGTTCAGACCTGGACCTGGAAGAGTGCTGTGCACAGATGCATCACATGCTTGTGCTGTGTTTGTTCTTATTGTTAGGAGTAATTGCCTGCAATTATGCTTTTAAATATTCATTAGGAGATAAAAAAAAACAGAATATGGAGAGAAAATTGCTCGCATCTCATTTTAGAGCATTGAACAGCCGTGGCCAAGGTAACAAGATGCAATAGAAAAAAGACCATAAAATAATTGGAAAATCCAACTTATATAAAGCAAACAAAACAACATCAACAACAAAAACAGAACCGCAAAACAGAGGTGTCTTAATTCTAGACTGTGAATCCTACATGTGTCATACATGAATTAACAAGTGAATCATATAGGTAGATGTCATAGTTCCTCATAACAGTGAAATCCATTATATTAATGATGATAATTATGTTTATAGTGCTTTATGTGCAATGGAAGAGAAAGAAACTTTAGGTGGGTATTTCAGCCTTTGTTTTGTTTGCAGATTTTTGCTGATTTATTTGCTCTTACGCATTTAGGTGACTATTTTCTTCTCTGACATTGTGGGCTTCACGTCCATATCTGCATCCTGCACCCCACTGCAGGTGGTGGAAATGCTGAACAACCTCTACATGTGCTTTGACACACGCATTGACTCCTATGACGTCTACAAGGTAGAAACAAGAACCTTGGGCTATGGTGGTCTGCATGATGGTAGAATTCTTAATTCTATATAGTATTGTTCGGTTTTATGAACAGACAACATAAAAAATGAGTCCTGTGAGTGTCTAATTTTTGTGTCTGAAGCATAGACTGTATGGTCTGAATAATCAAATTCTAAACAAATTCTACAGTACGAGATTTTGAATGTCCTCGTCACATTCATGGTCCAACTCAAATGGCCTTCAGGCAATATAGTGTCTTACTGAGTTTTGACTGGTGTGCATGACCCTTGCCCAGGTGGAGACTATAGGTGATGCGTATATGGTGGTGAGCGGTCTGCCAGAGAGGAATGGTGACAAGCACGCTGATGAGATTGCCAAGATGTCTCTTGATCTGGTGGCAGCCGTGAGGCAGGTGGCCATACCACATATGCCCAACCAGCGACTACAGCTCAGAGCTGGCATACACACAGGTTGGTCTCTCTCTCTCTCTCTCCAATTACAATGTATGTCTGTGTTGTTATAATTATATAATTATTAATGTTCCTACTGATTTTGATCTTAATTTTGTTTTGGTACTAACAAACCAAACTGTCCAAAACCAAACTAAACTGTCAAGAAATAATTACCTAATTACCTTCCAGGTAAATAAATAAGAGAAACGTTTAAGCAGGCCTCTATTAGAAATTGAATGAATGGCTCTTTCACAGTGATCTTTTTTGGCCATTCACATTCTGTGGGCCACTGGCCAAGACTGCCTCTTAGTGGTTAGTTAGTGCTTCACACCCAGATGCTCACACACAGCCTATAGGGAGCATTGTGTCAGAAGAAACAAACCAGCCTAGCTGTTGTCAAACTATTTACAACCAAGTACTGTTTGAGGGAGGTTTCACATCAGAAAATAGTTTCTTGAAGATTAATGTAAGTCAATTTGATCATCTGTAAGACAAGACCATTTATGCTGTAGTTACCCTTTATTATTTTCAGATACATTTCAGTCTTCATGTTCCATCTTTAGGTCCATGTGTGGCTGGAATTGTAGGCTATAAGATGCCGCGCTATTGTCTGTTTGGAGATACTGTCAACACTGCTTCCAGAATGGAGTCCACAAGCCTACGTATGTAAACGCATTAGGTTATCACACACACACACACACACACACACACACACACACACACACACCAGCACCAGGAATAAGACTTTGGGTACTAGTGGTATTGGGTACTTTGGGTACCATAATTGTTCGCTAAATTGTTTGTTTTCCATGATATGTTCCAGCCCAGAAGATCCATGCCAGCTCAGCTACCTATCTGGCCCTGATGAAGGACAATGCCTATGAACTACAGCTCAGGGGTGAGATTGAAGTTAAGGTAGGTAGGGCAAGTGGTCTGTGTTTGTATGTGTGTGTAGTAGTAGGATAGTAGTAGAGGTAGTAGTAGGAATTAAATTATTCATTGAATGTGTGTGTGAGGGATTTTTAGATATTTCATAAACAAATTCAGGTGTGTGAGGTAGCCTTCAATAAAATTGAAATTAAATTGTAGCTTTAATATCTTTGCTAAACAGACTTTTGCATGTCATATAGTAAAAATAAACCATATTAAGCTAATGGGCTGTCACTGCCAGGCTCATTTCTTGATTCTTGTTTGTGAGTAGTGCATTGGGAGTGTGAATCCACTCGAGGGAGGTAATCTCGCTTGGCTCCCAGTGAACCATCGGTAATTAGCAGTCCACTCCACCAGTACATAGAAACACTAATAGAACATTAGCTCTCCTGTCAGTACTCCTACAGCTTTATGGGGGACTGTGAGGACTGTTGAACCGGTGCTAATTTACTCAGTTTGTTAAGAGGAGATTAATGACTCTTTGATTTTAAGAGCCGCAAAGACTATGTAGCTCACAATAGCTCACAATAGGGATGGAGTAATACTCCAGCAGTCACTTCAACTCACAGCAATTAATCCAAATCCTCTAGATTCCATCCATCTAGATTCCTCTTTAGTTTTAAATAGTTCAGTGTATTTGTGAATGAAGTGTGAATGTTTAAAGCACATATACCATCGGAAAGATTCTTTTTAAGTTATTGCATAAATATGATTTATTATATTATTATTTACGTTTGTCTACTAAATTTGGGTTGGTATGTAGGTCATTGGTTGACTGGTTGATTGATGCAACAAAACCTTACTAGATAATAATGACACTTTTGTGTTTAAGTTGCTTAGGTAATGTATAAATTAGTTTGGCTGTCAGTTATATTGTGACTATTTAATCATCCCAGCTGCTTCATCATTGAGAGATTTCTGAAACTTGTCTCTCGTCTTTCATCCTCTAATCATTCTGTGAGTTCCAGTCCCGTGAGGTGTGGATTTGTGAGTGTTCTGGTGAAGTTCTCGAGGGCTGTGTGTTCCTTTATTGCAGGGTAAAGGCAAGATGAACACATACTGGCTGGTGGGCCATAAGAACTTCAGTGTGCAGAATGACAGTCTGGTGTGTCACTGGAACCCCAGCCTCTCCCGCAAGAAGAGAACTCCTATTGGAAGCAGCGCCTCCATGGCCAATGTGAGCACACAGACACACACACACACACACACACTTTCACTGTAAAAAAAGATGTTAGGTCTGCCGGCTATTCATGAGGTTAGATACACCCACAGGTTATTCATATTGTGCCAACTTTTCTCCTTCTTCTTCCTACCAATAGCACATAGTGGCCTTGAATAAAAGGGCTATTGGTTGATTGGTGCTGGAAAAAAACTCCTTTCTTCTTCTTTCTTTCTTTCTCTCTTCCCCCTCACAGTCCAGCCTTACCATCCAGAGCATTAGTGAGAACACAACTCCCATCTCCCAGCGTGCCCTGAAGCCAGGGTCAGAGGTCACGCTGTGTGTGTCAGCTCAAGTGGAGCACTGTGGCAGCAGCTACGGCACGCTGGGCTCCATGGTGGGTGGACTTCAGGAGAGCCCCAGGAATAGTGCCTCCACAGTGGGCAATAAAACAGACCTGCTCCCTGGAGCTGTGGTGGCCACATGAGGATGGAGGAGCCGACAGGGAGGAGTGTGTGTATCTGTGTGTGTTTGTGTGTGTGGGAGGAAATTTTTTCGGTGTATTTTTTTTTCGGTGTATTTGTGTATAAAGAGAAGTTTTTTGTGGCGTACTCTGCTTTATTTGACCCTCATCTCTTCATCATGAATCAGTTTTCCAGTAGTTAGTATCTACTGTCAATCCTTCAGAATTGTGTGGCATTTCAGCCCAGTTCACATTAGAAACTGAAATAAATATACATTGAACTGGTTCATTGACATAATAACTTTTAAGCATTTTTAGTATGGGTGCTGTGTATGTCATCATTTAGAGTACAGTCAGTCATTTTCATCAATCAGTAACATCACAAAATGCAGGAAGATCTTTTTCTGTTAATGTTGGCTATGGTCAAATTGAAAATAAACATTATGGCCTTCTACTTCTATCAGGGTTCTTGCAGGTTTCAGTTAGTTAAATTTAAGACCTTTTTAGACCATTATGTTAGAAAATTAAGATCAACACAACACATTGATGGAAACATTCATATGATCCCAGATATTGTCAAAACATTTAATTTTTAATGATGAACAAGCTGGCAAACTGGTGTTTGGCATCAGCTTTGGCATGGGACTCCAGTGCCTTTACGGCCAATGTCGCTAACTGTAGATTCTTCTTGCATATTTTGCAGCGAGCTTCATGTTTATTGCTGGGGACAGCTTGTAACCAGCTGCAAAACTCGCTGTTATCGAGCCAGGTCTTGTTAAATATACACTTGCCCATGTTCTTATCAACTGTCTCTGAAAACTCTCTGATTTTGTCAGCGAACAATGCTTAAATGAAAATCATTTTAAGACTTGGGTCAATTAAATTGAAGACCTAGACTTGTGTTTTTTTAGACTTTTTAAGGCCTTAAATTTCACTTTTTGAATTTTAGACTTTTTAAGACCCCGCGGGAACCCTGTTCTATTTATTCCAGATAACTTTGATGAATGCAGCTTATAAAAATACGTTACTGAGCACTTGAGAAAGTTATTATTAGACTGACATCAATGCATCATACAGGTGGAATTTGGAAAACGTATCCAACTGAATATTGGGTAAAAATAGGCCTTTTTGAATGTATAGCTGTCTGTGCACTCTAGGCACTAATTCCCTGCAGTTTCCTTTCCATAAGTCCTGATGCTCTTGAGAACAACAGCATCTTCAAAAAGCATCATTAGCCAGAGAGTCTGTTCTGCTCTGGAGACGCCCCGACATGATAATGAGAGTCAATTAGAGCTGGGAGCATGAGGGACAAGCCGAGGCAGTGAGCCCTCCATTGTCTCAATGTTCAATGCAGAGCAGCCATAATTGCCCCATCTGAAGCACAGGACACTTACCAGCCAATTGAATGTGGACCAAACAATGGCACCTGAGCTGACACATAAAACAAAACAAAAATCCATGATTTCTGTTTGAAGATAAAGGGGCTCATTTTCTTCTGCCAAACCTAGTCTGCCATTTCTGGATTGTAGCCAAATCAAGTAGATAAATCAATCAGGTGAACATGGAAAAGCTATAACACTCATGATTGGGGAAATGCCACGCATATGTCACGGATGTGTGTTAATATCTTGTACTCTCAATGTGCAATCGGACATACTACAGCATAATTTAAATGATCAATTCTTTGGAGAGGGTTAGGTACTCTGTGTAAACACAAGGTGGCGTACTTCTCTCACATTTGACTGTACTACTGTACTGTCTGTGTTTCCTCCAAGGAGCACCCAACAGTGGTAGTTATTCAAGGAAGAAACCACGGGCAGATCCACGGCTCAAGGCGCTAACCAGCTGACAGGGTTTATGCAGGAAAGGTTCAGTCAGTAGTTAAGGGGACATGCAACCAATAGGAAACAAGAAAAATAGGGTAAATAGACAAATTTTCCACCTGTTGAGGTAGTATCTGCAGCCCAGCCTAGCATAGATCATTGAATCAGATTAGACCATGAGCATCTTGTTTAACTAAGCCCAGTAGATAATAAGCAGGGTCTAGACATGACAATATTGAAGGGGAAGAGGAGAGATGCTCATGTTTTTCTAGTGAGTGTACGGGCCAAGGCATTTTGTGTTAGCTGTTGACTAGGCTACTGGTATAGCTACACCTTGAAAAAATAACATAATAATAATGACACCTGGAGGTAACAGATGCAGGTATACATTTCTTCACCAAGGAAGGGATCTTTTTAACCTTAGAGATCATTTCATAAGTGAAAAAGGAGGTTTCTGAAATATGTTTTACATGGCTATTCAGAGAGAGAGGATAACCTACTGTAGGGGGAGCTGTTTGTTAGCTGTTCTTGCTTCAGTTAGTCTAGGTTACTACACAGTAAAAGATAGGAGAGGAGGCTTCTACAGTATTTAGCAAGCTCAAGTAGCATGCACATTAGGCATAAACCAGGTAAGGCAATGTACAGTACTAAAAAATGTCAAAAACATCAGCAAGCCACATTCAAACATTTCTGCGCTTAAACACAGCTGCAGAAAGCCAGCCACAGTTTGGGCAAAAACTGGGCTACGAGTTGTTCTGCCAGGATGGGAATAGTAGCTTCCTTCGAATCACAACAAAGCCAGACCAGTGTCACTTTTGCTTTCTTGCATTCTCTGAACTCTAACCCTTCAGAAATCTGTATATTAAAAAAATCTATATATTTAAAAAATAGTAGGCTAGATGCGGCAAGACACAGGTGAACCATTCTTTATTTTTATTTTCTACACTTTCATAACTTTATATTAGATCTATTTTGTTATGCATCATACTTTACACATTATAGGACTATGTTCTGTAATGCGCTGTACTTGACATGCCATTATGCATTGCCGCCACCTATTGGCAAATATAGAACAGAAACAGACAGAAACAAAAAGTAGCTTGCTCTTATAAAGTTGCACATTCTGTTTTGTTTTTTAATGAATTAGTAGGACAGGAAAGTGCCCAAACAGGGCAGTCAACCAGAAAAATGACTTTTAAACAATTTTATGACTATCAAATTGTTTACTCTTTTTAAATGAGTGAATGTTTTTTTTAGTTTATATAAGAAAGTGTTATCCAGATGTTAATGTGTCCGAAACATCATTACAACACAGTCATTTACCTATTGTATAAGGGGTTGTGTATGTGTGTGTGTGTGTGTGTGTAGGGTGTCATCTGCATAGGAAGGGAAAGTAATGGCATGCATCCACTAATGGTCAATGATTCTCTGGACATTGAAACTCTGGGCTATGGTGGGTGTACATGTATGCCTATACATGAAATCCACTAGTTTTAACACATAGCTCCAATCCACTCCATATGCTCACCAAATAAGGGGGGACACGCTGAACATCTCCATAACCATAATGCCCACAATAACAAAAAAATTAACAATGTTAATTTCCCTGGGACACATTATGTAGCCTTGCCCTTGCCAGCCCCGCCCTGGACTTTCATTTCATTTCGTCCAGAGGGTCTGGGAGCACTCCATTGACAATCGTTCTCTCATTAGATATGTGGTTTCTGCTGAAGTTTAAACTGATTGGATCTGCCTTTACCCAATCGCTAACGCCTGGTCATAACGTATGCAATGCGGCGGCTTGTGAAGGATGATAGCTTCCCTACCATTTAGCCTAGCCACTTCCTTGGAAACTAATGGAGCAAGCTGGAAAATCAAACTTTTCCCGAACCCCGTGGGTAGTAGACATCTTTTACACAGATAAAATTAAATAAAGACAGTTCCTGTATGTTCTGAAGCTTTCCCACAACAGACTGAATAGCCTCCTGTACTAGGTTCGCTGCTGCCATTGTTATTGTGCACACTGAGCAGCCGCGCAGCCAGGGAACGTTGCGTACAAAACCGACGTCATTGCTCACTAGAACACTCCCCGCCCGCTGATTGGGCCGGCAGAATGCTGACCTGGAGAGAACGATTGTCAATGGAGTGCTCCCAGACTCTGGACGAAATTAAATGAAAGTCCAGGCTACACATTATATATCTTTTTATCAAATTCTTAAAGGGTTAAAACATTGGCATGAATTATGCTCTAAGCTTGTGATTAGGTCTATTGTTTATGTGTATCTGTCTACTAGTCAAGCTATTCAGGGCACAGAGAACCAATACTGTTATGTGACGGAGTTGACTCTTTCAACTTTGCTAGTCTTGCTGTCATGGCTCATGCTGTTAAGCCTTTTATAGTCAACATAAATAGATACTATCAAGTTTGGAAATTGCTTGTTTACTTAAGTAACCAAAATGCAAGCGCCAATAAAAGAGACAACTAAATGTATTTTTTTTCCCACGACAGCCATCTTGTTCTTTTAAGATGGTATGATTATAGTAACAATAAAGACATGTAGGTCTGCATGTCCTTTTCACCTCCATATCAATTCAAAGACACAACAGCAGAATAAAAATTGGAGTCCCTGCTCAAGTTTCAAAATCAAAGGCAGATTTGTCTTTTTCCTGGATTGAAGCAGCATTTTGAAGCTAAATTAAAGTCAACATCCCACAATTTCATGACATCCAAATTTAATGATGCAGTTGATCAGTCTGGTTCAATTTTACATAAATCTTGCCTCTTTAATAAGGTCACTTCTATGTCAATTTTAAGTGCTGTTGGAGTGGCAAGCATCAAAATGTGAATGTGTACAGTTGAATAGTGCTAACTGAAACGTGCAAAAAACTCAGCAAAGGGAGAATCAGGGCTTTTGAATGTGATGGTAATATCGAGGTGTATTTCTGAGCCAATAAGCATAAGTACAGACCAAAATATGCATCAGGAGAGGGATGGAGAGAAGTTACAGATGTTTCATTGTCTTTCACAGGGAGTACAGTGTGCTGGTCATATTGTGTATGACAAGGAGGTACATCTAGTGTTATTAAGTCATTTTTACTGTCAAATATTTAACTGTTAAATCCCACCAGAGGACTTTGTCATCCGAAGAATTTTGAGTAACTGTCAAAATTCACAACTTAAAAAAAATCCATAAATCCAGTTTTTGTGCCAACAAATTGGACGAATGTGACCCGCAGGCTTTATCTTACACAGGTCTAGAGTCACGTAATTCACGTAATCCCCACTTCCTGGAATGACGCTGAGTGGCTGCGCATTGAGAGGTTATGTATCCAGGGCTTTAAAAAAAGCCTCGTTATGCCATCTCCTACATATGCATCCCCTGACTGACCACGTAGCTTTGGCAAGAGAGATGGCCACTGCCGGTGGGGACAGAGGGGAGTAGGGCTGGAGTTATCACACTTCACCCTGTCACACACACACACACACACACACACACACAGTCACACACACACACACACACACACACACACAGCACACAAAGCAAGCTGTTCCATCACACGCAGGGGTGTGTGGTGAACAAGACAGGCATCATATGACTGACAGAGCTGTGGTCTGTGTCCACTTCAAGCTGTCAGCATCTTGAAAGTCTGTGTGTGTGTGTGTGTGTGTGTGTGTGTGTGTGTTTGCACGCATGTGTGCAAGAGAGAGAGTGAGAGCAAGCAAGCGAGAGGGACAGTAGGAAACTGAAACAGGCATAACTCAGCTCTTGTGCATTCATTTGAGTGACAATAAAACAATGCTCAGACCATGATTGATTCTTCTAATGATTCTGATCATTCTTGATCTTCATGCCTCAGTGACACAGAGAGAGAGAGAGAGAGAGAGAGAGAGAGAATGTATGTGTGTGTGTGTCTCTCTCTCTCTCTCTCTGTGTCACTGTGTGTGTGTGTGAGAGAGAGAGAATGTGTGTGTGTGTGAGAGAGAGAGAGAGAGAGAATGGGTGTGTGTGTGTGTGTGTGTGTGTGAGTGAGAGAGCGAGAGAATGTGTGTGTGTGTGTGTGTGTGTGTGTGTGTGAGTGAGAGAGTCAACTACAGTCTTCTAGAGCAGACATGATACACGGCACACAGACTGATCTGGAAATGCACATGGACAGTAAAGTAGAGAATGGCCGCTGTGGTCAACACTCACGCTCAACAGCAAACAATAAGCCTACACTCAGATCAGTTCAGTATGATGTTGACAGAGTTTCAATAAGATGCTGCTCACACTAACAGTGCAGTTAACAAGCGTTAACAGAGATGCCTAACACAAGCATGGCCTCAGAATCAGAGTCATTTATTTCCACTGATTATACCTACCTCAGGTGGTAGGTGGCAGTACAACTTCAGCATTGGCTTACAGATCCACAATAGTGGTGTTACTCGATACTTGACAACTACAGAAAATGAATAAATATTCCAAATATTTGACATTGGTATGGGATTCGTGAGTCTCTCTGATAACACAACTATGTATGACAACCACCTGCACAGATTTTTGGGTGTGTGGCCAATAGCGAACAGCAGGTTTGTTAATGTATATACAAAAAGACAGAATCTAAAAGAAAAGAAGTGAACCCTGCCATTACCAAGTAAATGCAGTCTTCCCTCTGTCTCTCTTCTCTTTGCTGAGTCTAGCCAAAGTGATCTGTTTTATGATGCTTCATGTTCCCATGGTTGACTATTTATTTACAAAAACAAAGTAGTTTACCATTGAAACTTCTGAGTGCCTGCCCCCACTCCACACACTCTCTCTCTCTCTCTCACACACACACACACACACACACACACAATGTGGAGTATCTGTCGGAACAGGCTCTACTAAGAGGCAACGCTCCAATGAATGACACAGCCCTAAGGAGCTCTCATGGCACTGCCAGCTGGATGCTGAGTAACCTTTGACCCCCGCTGTTTAATATGACATCCTCATTTCAGTAATGGCCCTATTGACCCTGTGTCTTAGGTAATGGAGCACTGCGAAGCCATGCGAAATCCCTTCCCATGGAAGAAAGATATACACACAAGGTAAATAGAAGACATGGATATTAAGGAAGATGTTTCAGCTGTGGCTTGTTAAAGTACTGGTTCAGAAAAGCAGACTACTGTAGCCTAAATGTGCAGTCAGATAATTGAATGATTACCCCTGACCTGTCACATTCAAGTAGTTTTACACAGCAGTGAGGACAAATTCGCTCATTTGTCCATTCTGTTTTTTTTTTAACATATTTTTTGGGGGCTTTCTGCCTTTATTCCAATAGAACAGTAGAGATTGACAGGAAGTGCGTGGGAGAGAGAGATGGGGCAGGATCAGTAAAGGACCTCGCGTCGGACTCGAACCCGGGTCGCCGGATTCATGGTATGGCGCCTTAGCCCACTGAGCCACGGCACCCCCTTTTTACCATTCTGTTTGACGTTGTGTTATTCAGTAATGGGTTTTACATTTTTTTGCTTACATTTTTATTCTCAATTCTCAGTTTGTCTTTTTCACCTTTTGCTTTTTTCGCCTTCACACTCTCTCCCTGTCTTTCCCTGTCCCCTGCCCGTCTGTCCCCTGCCCGTCTGTCTCCTGGTGTCAGTCCCACTCTGTCTGTGAGGTGTGGAGGAGCAGACTGGAGGAATCATTAGTGCAAATGACACTCGCCACATTCCAACAAGATAATGCAACTGTCCCCAAGTCTCTCTCTCTCTCTCTCTCACACACACACACACACACACACACACACACACACAGACAGACCTATCTGTAGGGCTGTGGAAAACCTGAACATGGTCAGTTTTCAAAATAAA
>JAGFZM010000179.1:90735-111910 GCA_017657215.1 Limnothrissa miodon | reverse complement strand
CTGAACATGGTCAGTTTTCAAAATAAAGATACTCCTCTCATACACACTCACTTACACACACACACAAGCACATACACACACACCAAAAATTGTGTTACATTAATACAGCTCAAAACATGAATAGTACATTACACCAGCTTGACTCATCTGAACACATATTCATATAGACACGCACTAAGGTGAATGACTAATGGACCCACACCCACATTTATTCATATATAATTCATAACATATAATTCATACTCAGATTGTGTGTGTGTGTGTGTGTGTGTGTGTGTGAGAAAGAGAGATTTAACAATGGCATCTGTAAGAACACAGTACTCGAAAGGGTAGGGCAAGATTTGTCATTTCTAGCATCTGAGATGTCATGAGAACTATCCACAATGAGTGATGACATAAATTCAATTCAAGTTAAGGATCTTATTGGCTATTAGATGCCGTCATCTTATGTACAGTTTAGGGCTCCATAGGAATGATGACTCTACATCACCATGGTGATGGGGTGGATGTGATAGCCTCAAACAAACGTTATCAAAGCTTCCTTCCTCATTCACGTATTATCAAATAATGTCTTTTCTTGTGGCCAAGCAGAAAGGTGTAGTTTTTACTTTTAAACTTTACTTTTAGATTAGATTAGATTCCATAGCTGAGCTTTTTTGTGATTTACGAGCAAATTACTTCAGACCTTATCAGGCCTTATCCTTGCCAGACTAACATTGCTGTTGTACCACTGCTCAGCGTTACACTTTGCTACAGTACTACGTCAAACTGCTCTGGGAAGGAATTGGATTCTGCCAGCTCGAAAATATGGTCACCAACAGGCTTTGAGTACAAGTGTGGAGTTTGAACAAGTCAAAGCCAGAGCACGATATATATCATGACCAAATGTAGCCCATAGAGGACAATGTGCCCAGACAGTTTGCTTTTAACCAACTGAAATGAAAGGTAAGCTTTGATAATATATCAGTCTACCTTTGCATGAAGTGCAGGCTGGCATTATACCCCTGACAATCTTAGAGCACAGAGAGATGGGGGCGGGGGGGGGGGAGGAGTGTGGGACTCATACACATGCATACCGCAATAACACAATAACAACAAAGCCCTCCGTTAACACTCCCAGTCATTGATAACATTGGCCTTGTGTTTCAGGCGCTTCAGTTGCCCTCCCAGCTGGGCTATCAGAGGTCCAGCCCTGGGGCTGAGCAGCTTGACTCCTGGGGCCCTGCACACATTCCACCCCAAACAAGGCAGCGTGCCTTGGGCAGCGAGGGGCTAACTACCCCTCCTCGGGGTGACGATGCCACACAACAACCCGCCGCACATCCACAACAGAAGATAACACAACACCACAAGCACCGCAGCACCAAAACGCATCATTGTGGAGCACAGGGCCAAACACATCACGCCATGCGTTGGAAAGTCACAGGTACACACAAGTACAGTACAGTACAAAGAAAATTAACAATGCAAACCCATAATGTATATAGACATGCACGAAAAAGTTGTATATGCCAGTATGCAAGAGAACTCAGGTCTCAGTGGGCATAGAGACACAATATAATCCCGGTGGCCAGCCAAGCCAGCAATTGAATAACACAGTTGGCACTGTTCCTGTAATTAGCCAATCACAATGGCTTGGAGCTGGGGCTGCGTGTTGATCAAACACACACACAGTCAAAGGGAGCAGGGCCTTTAGCGGCAGTCATCAAAAGGCCAAAGGAGCTCTATAGCAATAATGACCACATCCAGCTGCTCCTCTCAGTGGTGGAGGCCAGGCTCTCACAGAGCAGAGGGCAGGCAGGGAACGCCAAGCAAACACTCAGGATTATTGCCAAGAAAGAGGCCACAGCAAGCTGTTTAATGGACCTGTCTGTGACGTACACTGCTCTGCTCACGTTCCTTACAAGCAGACACGCACATGTTAATGTCATACACATTCTGCATACAGTACCTGCACATTATATTAATGTCATAAACATACAGCTACTTACACTAAAGATTATGTTTAATGTCATACTCTCAAAGTATACAGTACATATACTGCAAATTATGTTAATGTCATACACATACACATGCTTATACTGCAACGTTAATGTAATACTCTTTAAGTATACAGTACTTATACTCTCCATTAACTCTCTCTTTATGCCTGATCTTGTCACTGAAGGGACAAATAAAAAAATCTACAAAAATTAGTAGCGAAAGGATTTGTGTGGCATTTCAAAAGAAGTTAAGTAAAAGGTAATCTCATTACACTTTTTTTTTTTTAAGATATTTTTTGGGGCTTTTGCCTTTTATTTGGACAGTGATAGTGGAGAATCAGACAGGAAATGAGTGGGAGAGAGACGGGGCAGGATCGGCAAAGGACCACAGGTCGGAATTGAACCCGGGTCGCCGGAGTCATGCCACGGCGCCTCCACCTCATTACACTTTAAAGGGAATGTTTTTAGGTTATTTATAACCAGCTTTAGAGTCACTTTGATGATTAAATGTTCATTAGGGATGAATAAAGGCATCATTTGCAGAAACAGCATTTGCAGAATTTGAACACAATGAAGTGAAAATAAAACCGATTGAAACAAACAAAAAAAAACATTTACAACTGATTTGACAGTTAACGCAATCTAAAAATAATAATCGCTGGTTCCGATTCTGTTTTTTTTTTAAAAGGTCTCCTTCCAAAATAAACCGTTTATAACTTGATGTTTTTACATTACCATAGGTCAGCCCAAGTTGTACTTCTATGCTCAACATCAAAATGCTCTCCTACCCCTGTAGTCTGTATTCGCCTGTGATAGAAAATTGCCGGGAAAAACAAGCGAATCGGAAAAGCTGTACAAATGTACGTCAATTTGAACATTTAATAGCTATGCAGTTAACCCGTCCTCAAGAAAACATTAGGCTGCCTGCAGACAGACCCACTAGAGGTAGCGTCACAGTGTTGTTAGCCAATCAGAGGCGATACATTAGCATATAATTAATATTCATAAGAATCCTCTCGAGCTATCCCTGCTCTCGTTTTCACCTAACTAATAGCTTGAAACAAGACAACCACAGCATATTTTTTGTCGAAACCAACTCTCATGACATTATTTTAGACAAGAGACAACCACAAAATTAATGAAAATACGATGGAATGAGACCTTTAATAATTCACATGTATTGGTGAGCACACACCCTCAACCTTGTTAAGATATGGACTTTCCAAGTCCATCTTCAGAAATAAGTTACCCTAGGCTGCAATCTGAATGTTATTATCATGTAAAACAAATTAAATCAAAACAATCAGGTTGGTGATAGACTGATATTGACAATGACATACAAGTAGGAATAGAAGTTGCCTGTGAATTCTTTACACACACATCTCATCACCACATGCATAAATGTGTATATTCTACAGACACAGAATAAAAAAGGAGAGAGCGGGTAAGAAACATATGATGTTTCTGTTCAAAAATCAGCAGTGTTTCTACACATTCCAAGGGAAAAAGAGAGATGTAAACGCTAATGTAACAACAAAGACACATAATAGACACACACAGACATACACACACAAACAGACTTCTGTCAGCAGGAGGTGTTTTTTGGGTGCTGGCAGGCAATCTTTGAGCTCTGACATGGGGGAGTGGGCACAGGAGGGGCGCTAAAGACTTTTTAATGATACCGTTGTGCTGCCAGAGGAGGCCAGAACAAGCCCACTGCTCTGAACATAGAGATTTAAATAAAAAGAAGCTCTCAAACTAAAAAAAATGTTATGTTGTAGAAGCATCAGCAGGCCCTTAAAAAAAAAAAAATTCACGGTTGACTGAAAGCCAAGAGGCTTAATGTAGAAAAGTTAGTAATAAAAGATCTATGATCTATGATCTTCCAAGACAGGGTTGAAGTATTGTTTTCAAGGACCTGGTGTGTCCATTTAATAAAAGTACATTAGATTTGTCTTCCCACTGTGTGCACAATCTAGCAATCTAGCCAATACACAGTTAAACAGTTCCATCACACACATATACATACACACACTCAAGTGTGCGCGTGCACACACACACATACATACACACAGAAACCAAGGGAAAGACACCCTTAGGAAAGGAAACAGAGGCCCTGTGCAGCTGCATTCGTTGACATGCTGGGAACAGCATAGTCTGTGGGGACGTCCCCCACCACCATCCCACTCTCTGTACCTGACCTGCATTCAGGCGCGTTATTCAGCCCGTTATTCTCTCACTTACACTAAGTCACACCACACTTTGCTATTAGTCCCTTATGTTACCATTTCTGTGCCAATGGTAGTACTGTACATTGGAATTGGTAATGTATACATGACTATGAATCTAGTCATGTCTGTCTAGGAGGTGCTTGATGTGCATGAAATAGTTTGTGCACATGTGTTTGTGTACACACAGTGTTGACATTTTTAGGTCTGTTTTCTTACATTGCTGAATCTACATAACTCCATTAAAGATAACTGACCATGTTTTGTTTGTAGTGATGAGCCATATGTAATAGGTTGTATGCATGTAAATCCTTCACTTTTGGCACAAACATGAGATTCAAATATTTTCTACTGCATGACCAAATACGGTTTGCAGTGTCTTAGTGACTATTTTAATTTTCGAGTAATACAAGATGACACGCAAATGAGCTTTGCAGGTTGGAGCAACACCACATGACAATGATTGGACAACAATGTCAAGAGGAACTCTCGTAGCATTTGAGGCATCCTGGCTAATCTTAGCCATGCTTACTGCTAAATATAATGCGAGGGTCTCCAGACAGGTCTAATATAGAGTTATCTCTGGAAAAGGTGATACGAAAGAGCTTACAACCAACATGGCGTCTGGGGGCCTGTCAGAGACTTGGAATGTGTTAGACCGGATTTTCTTGCACACCATGGTAATGATGTAATTGTGTGAAAGATATTGTGTGTGCGTGTGTGTGTGTGTGTGTGTGCGTGCATTTCTGTGTCTCAAGGGGAAAGCCTTTGGGAAAATCTGGGAAATAGGAAACTTAAAGCATGCACGGAATGAAGAGAAAGTGAAAATATCTGTGTGTATGTGATAAGAAGAGACAGTGAGAAGCAATAGTTTAGGAATGTAATTTTATCTGTTCCTGGCAAGCCTCTGGTTCATCCCTGTTAACACTGTCTGGCTGCTATCTGTCACTGACACCAGGCATGTCAGCCACAGAATTCCTCAACTTCCTCCAGGAAGTGATGCGATTTGGCTGCCATGGATGCTGGATGTTGTTGATCTGTTGCTTCCTGACACAGCTTTCTGAATGCTCTCATATGCCACGTTCAACACATATTACGTGACAGTATTTGATCTATTTCTTTTGCCTGCACAATTCAACTGCTATACAACTATACAGAGAGAGAGAAAGACAGAGATAGATAGATAGATAGAGAGAGAGAGAGAGAGAGAGAGAGAGAGAGAGAGAGAGAGAGAGAGGGAGGACATTTTGCCATTACATGAAAGGCAATGCAGAAAAGTGCTGTTTAATGTCGATGACTTTCATGGGCAAAGTCAGCCTCCCCCAATCTTACACCTCTGGCCAGGGCGTCAGCAGAGAATGCCAAGCTCTAATGAAAGGGCCAGGTGCCTAACCTGACCTTTCCATGTCCCAGCTACCCACTCACTATTCTCAGTGGCACTTCATGCCGCGGGTCCCAAACACTAATCACTTATTATCACTGACCATCTGCATCCACACTGTATGTTGTGTTTAGTGCGTTTGTCAAAAAGACTAACCTGCAGCCAAGTGTTTGTGCTGGCTATAATTAGCTCTCGCTGAGCTAATGGTTAAAATCCATCCGTGGTCTCAGCATTTGCATGCACATGCACATGGATGTTCTTGTTCAGGTCATTTTTAGCCCCAGTCTGTAATGATTGACCAAGGGGGAGGAAAGGCAGACATGGCCTGATCGGAGTTAAATGTTTATAGTTTATGATGTATTTGCTTTCAGTCATTTGCCAGTCATTATTGCATTATGATTCATTTTTATAGTTGTTTGTGCTGAACAATCGTAGTGCTAATTATCTGAGCAGTCAGTAATGAAAGAGAAGAGAAAAATACCCAGGTACACGCAAAGGAGTTCAGTCAGACTGGTCAGTGGGTCTTGCATGACATATCCCTTCACTGACGTAGAAATGTGTCACTAAGGGGAGGCTGCAGTGCACACTGCGCCGCCTCCTCCACCGAAAAAAGGATTGTATCCATACAAATCTCCTCTTACCACTCATCACTCCTAATAAGTATAGGCTACTGTAGATAATCTCCACACCTAGTAAGTGGAAAATCTAAAATCTTACTGAATTATTACCATGATTAAGATTTAATGATTATACATTTTACTAATTTGATAGACCTCTCCTTCTCCGTTTTCACATTCTGTAAATTGTCCCAAGTAAGGCTTTTTCTTAAGTATTCAACTTGTGTCTAAAAGTCCACATTATTTTGTCTTCCTGCACTACTCCAACAGAACATCCGAACCACGTAGCATTACAGAAGATTTGGCTTTGAAACGATTTACACGTTCTAGCCATCTCCCACTGTGCAATGCTGCACACTGCAACTGTAGTACACCCACCCACACCCACCTACATACTATCAGAGCAGAGCATGTCTCAAGAGCCCGTTATGCCTGCCTGCCCCTCTGCTTCCCCAAACTCACCCCCAGGCTCTCACTCACCAGGACACCGGCCAGAAGCTGACAGAGAAGAGCATGAAGAGCGATTAGCGTCCTTATCACAAATTTGGAAAGCTGAGCGGAAGCGGAGAGAATTTGACTGATTCAGAAGCAGCCTTCTGGCAACTGGTCAGCATTGTCAGTAAACCACGTGGACGTTGTTTTACGTTACTCAAACAACCTGAACTCGTTACAGTAACATTAAGTCAGCACTGATAAGCAGACTGATACAAAAAGATTAAAAAACAATTTGTTTCCATTTTCCTGTTTTCGTTAGAAGTTAATCAACTTTCGGCAATGCAGATAAGAGACCATTACAAAGTAGGCCTAACGTTCCTTCACTGCAAAGCAGAGGATTCCTTGATACCACGTTTTCGCAATGACGCGGGCAACCCAAAGTCATAAACATGAACGGATTTAATTCCTTGATAAGAATAGTAGTAGGCTAATTACATATATTAAAAGGATAAGTGTATGTTAACATACTTGACATTTCCCGCGTGATAAAACGTCAGAAAGATAAACGACTTTGCGTCCTGATGGGTTCTCATTAGCATCTCAATTAGCACTTGCCCCCCTTCAATACTTGCGCAGTGAACTGTGCGCGCTGCTGATAGGAATCGCTGGTCAGCTGATAAGCAAACGAGAAGGAGACAAGACTGTGGAAGGCAGGCAACACATTGTCACCACTCCTTTAGATACCAACATAAAACGCCCATTTTTAACGAATTGGATATTACCAACTCAGATACGATTGGACAATATAGCCTACTCACTAAAGTGTTGCGTAGGCCTGGAAATGTAAAAAAATTGGATGTTTATCAAGGACTGTGAAGTTCACTTGTGCGTTTGATGGCTTGTGGAAAATGTCTAGTTAAAGGCGCTCTAAACAATGCTGTTTCACGTCACTTCTTGTTGACGTTCGAAGTATTGTCAAACAAAACGGAGGATAGCTCCAGAGAGGGTTCAAGCGTTATAAGTTATAGCTCACTCCTCCCCCTCCCTCCCATGCCTCCCGAAGACTCATGAACCTTGTCATTGGCTGGAACACTGTTATGTTTCGTTTTCGTTTGTTATGCTAGGTTTGCCCACTGTGTTTTGTTGCCGTTTGTGGAGCCAGGGCTGTCTACAGAGACCGCGTTTTTTTACAGTGTGTTCAGGGGACAGGCAGCTAGCAGATTATGAGGAGATGTTTGCTGTATGTAACAACACATGTTTTAGTCCTAAAAACGTGTCACATCGCTTAGAGCACCTTTAAGGCTGTGGGAAAGCCTACAATAGGCCTATGTTTATGCCTAGGTTCTACACCCTATGCTTTGAGACTTGAGATCTATTCATTTAGATAGGCCTACATGTTTCGTCGTGAAACGTAAGTCTTTTGAAATGCGAAACTTACAGAAATGTTTGTTTTGTGTCTATCGTATTTCTAATAATCTAATTAGGGTTCGAGAGAATTTGAGGCCACGTAGGCTAATGCCGATACTAAAGAAGGTCCTGTTCGGGACAGCCAATTACGTTCATGTTCCTTTGTAAACACGACCATACTGTCAAATGGCTCTGGTTTGACATTTTCATAACAGGTCTTAAGGAGTTAAGTTAGCCTTCACACTTTCGATCTTCTGGTGTGGGGAGATTCAGAGGAGCAAAATTGATATGAAATCATGAAGGAAATTGGAGTGAGTTTGCAAAAAGATCTTTTAGCTGAAGGCGTACATGAACTTTGCTACTGTGGCCTCTACCAGTAGGCAGTCAGCAGCAGGGGATGAAGCAGGTTTGGTGCTGTGTAGTCACCAGAGTGAGTCACATGCTGGCACTAGGTCCCTGCAGAGAAGTTCTACATGCCACACCATCCTCATGTCTGACCCAGTCTATAGTCCTCAAGTGTGGGACGCACTGTTTAGTAAGACTACAGCCAGTGAATTTAGCCTGAAGTCCAGTAGGTAAGAGTGCATGACATTTCCATCACAGTGTGCCACACGTTCTACAATGATTAAGCAAAATTTCAGGATCTGGGTTTGCCCCATTCATGACCTGAGACTGGACTAAATCGACAGAAGTCTGTCTGATGACTTGTTTAGGCAGACTGTAAAAGGGCCTATTTCTATTATATGCTTGGCTTGCTAACAGGTCACTGCCAGATTACTGATAGAGGAGCCACAACAGACATTGAAAAAACTTATGCTGAGCTCTAGTGAATCTCTTCCTTCTGTCATAAAATTGCAACCCCCCAGGCAAATCACACAGACCATTCAAAATGAAAGCCTTAAAACAACATCCTTAAGATATATTACTGGTATAAGACACAATGCCCTCTTATGCTTTCATTTGAATTGCAGTACTGAATTGTGTCTGGAAGGACGTACAGTAGGTATCTTTGGGAGATGATGTTGAACCTGAGGCTATTGTCAAAGCCATTGCCTGATTCTCCATCAAACTAATTTCTTCATAGCCCAAGGATACAATGCTCATATAGAGGGGCATGGAAACTGAATGATGTTCTTCCGTCTCCATGGAAACAAATGATCTCAACTTTTATTATGCAAAATTTCTGACAGAATTTTTTTTTTTTTTGCCTTTTTTGTTTTACACAAAAATTCTTGTGTTTCTCTTGTTCACCTTCCTCAACCAAGCACATTCACACACACACACTGAAAGAGAGAAGGGGGGAGGGGCTGTCTTTTTTTATTTTAGGCCTTCCAAACCTATTGACAAAATTAGTAATTCATTCAAATTAGGATATGATAAAATTAGTAATTCACAAAGGTAACATTAACAAATAATTGTGTGCAAATGATCCACACTTCCAAACCCATTAACTTGTGATGTTCACCTTCCCACATTGGCTTCTTTCATCAATATCTTAAATTTTCTTCAAAGTATTCTTAAAATCCCCTTAAAACTCTATATTGGTGAATACAACATTTCTTCACTTAAAACTCTGTATTGGTGAATACAACACTTTTTCTTAATAAATGGCTGGTGAATGAGACGCAATGTCTTTCTGAGCGTCACAGTGTGCTGTCCTAAAATGCAGAGCGCATATTAGTGGATGCTGTAGCAAATATACTGTTGTTTTGTTATTAAGGACATGTGGCATTGAGTAAGTTTGATGCATATCCATCTGACTTGTTTATTATTGATTTATAGAATATCAGTGAAATCTAAACAAAGGGGCTAAAGTTCACGATCACCTTAACCTGGTGATGTAGATTGCTTGGGTAGACCTGCTAAATCTAAACCGAAAAGCAAATAGATTCGTGACATGCGGAAAGCCATTTTTTACTAGCTATAACAGCCTCTGGTGTCCGCTTGATAGACCTTTGTCTCTTCATTGGCTTACTAGTAAAGCATCACTCAATCCCACCTGGTCACGAAACATTGGCTCTGGAGTGGCAGTTGCACTTGATTCTCGCCACTTAGCGCAATTGGGAAGAAAGACCCTTCAAGTCACCGATTTAATACCTGGTCAATTGAGGTGGGCTCCTCGGTCAAACGAGGCGTAATGTTTCTGATTTACTCTCGCCCCTCCTTAGTCATGGAGTTAATCATTTTCTCGAGCCATGATGACGAAAGACAGGAATATAAAAGAGCGCACCTGGCGACGAGGTTTTGGCAAAGCTCACCAGACGTCTAATTGCGCACAATACCATCGCAACCAAACAATATCAACATGATTGCAAACATCTCACTTCTCTGTCTGTCTTCGCTTCTGGTTTTGAATATTGTTGTGGCCAAACCGATATCTAGTCTACAGGTAAGTTCATTTGCAGTGATTATTTGTGTGTGATTAAGAGTGTGTTGTTACCTATGGTTAAGTTGAATTAACTGAGACAAAATATTTCGAACTTTGATTGCATTTGAAGAGTTGCTTGCGTTTGAAGATTTGTCATTTTTTTCTACTGGCATTCATCATGTAGAATCTGAAACAGCTACTGGAGGACGAAGCGGTAGGACCGTACTTCGGCATAAATGAATCCGAGGTGGAGGGAAAGGATCTGAGCCCAGAGAAGAACGATTACAGTGCGGGAGCAACGGGGCATCCCTGGGAGAACGAGGAGGGAGATCCCACGCAGTCTGGAAAGGAGAACGCCCTCGCGCGCATCCTCAACGACATGCTATCCACATCCAAGCGCTCCTGGAGCAGGTTCAAGAAGGGCGGACTGCGCAGCTGCTTCGGAGTGCGTCTGGAGAGAATAGGCTCTTTTAGCGGGTTGGGTTGCTAAACCAAAAGGTAGGTTAGAAACTAAAAAGTAAATGACAAAATATTGAAACAAACTCGCAATTGCATAATGCAAGGTCATATGTTCCCATTTATGTACCATCAAGAAAGTATATTCCTGTGAACCAATATTTTTAATGCAGTTCTATACAAAGTCAAGACATGTGGACAATAAAGGACGCGTTGGTGACTATGACAGTGTCTTGTTTCATTTTTGAAGGTTGCGATGACAAGGATACGGGCGTACACACCCCTTACTTGAAGTCTTTGGGCAGAAGGACTAAGTGATTGAGTTGGATGCGCGTTTACAATTGAGTTTTGTTGAATTGAAGTATTTAATTTTTAGTTGCTTTTTTGTTCATATATTATTTGTTATATTCAATGACCGTAAAGATGTACATACTATTTTAATGACATTGACTGATGGTTGTATCTAACGGTTGTATTTATTTATCTATTTATTTCATTGCCGAGAACTGTAGTCCTGGGATCGACTGTAATGCAGTAAAATAAATACTTTGCATAATAAAATCGCTTCTGCTTATTTCTGTTGTATTTTTTAACAATCAGGAAAATAATACAAACCTCTAAAATCTATCTAATAATTGAACGAATCTCTCCTAGATACCACTACTGTTCAAAAGACATAATTAGACTTGCTCAGAATTGAACTCTGAAGTTATTTGGCTTTATATTTCCAACATCAACGCTCTTTCAAGCCAGAACATGTTAACAGTCACTGAATTCTGAATTTATCTTTCAGATGAATATATAATCTAAAAGACAGACTTTACTAGGTTTCATTCTGTCAAATAGCCCAAGTACAGTCCATGTCTTTTGTTTGAGATTCTACAAGATGAATGTTTAACTGTCATTGATATTGAGATTAGTAATCCTGTAAAAGACTCATCAGAATACTCATCATGAAAATTGTCTGCAAAGATCATCTCTGAAACTAGCTGAGAAAAACAAATTGATAATCATAAGCTTTCACACTTACTACAAACACCAATAGCAGCGTGCTTCACAAACTGAATGCAGCATTATCATTAGAAGCTTTCCGATTGAAGCATAAATCTGTGAGACAGCCTCTGAACCAGAGTGGTGAACAGCCCTCTGTACCAACATTCTAGTCCACAGTACGGGCTTTGTAAACAATATAAACCATAATTTTGAGTCCAGTGACACGATTTTCTTATTGCACTGTGCCCTGCTTTATTTGCTAAAACCAGTTCTTTGTCAACAGGCAGTAATCAGAGGTTTGCTTGTCAGAACATAAACAGAACATAAACTGGCCGAAAGCTTGTTAATAGTTTTGATATAATTTTGTAACAACGAGAATATATACCGTGCCTTTTAACAATAATATGAAGAAAATGACAGCATGACAAAATAATTCCCAGTGTGGTTGGACGTAGATAGTGCAACTGAAAGTGTGGTGAAGTGTCCAGAACACTGCAACACTCACAGAACTACCTAGCGCTGTAGCGGCGTATTACTTCGCGCCGCATCTCTACGCAGAACCACAACAGAAGAGGGCGACAATGAAATGCAGTGCCCTCAACGCAGAACCCTATTTCAGCCGTTATTCACGTAAAAAGTTCGCGGTCCGTATCCATTTCTGTCCGATTGCGGTGCATTTACGTTTATGTATTCCTTCCAGAAACGGGTTCTTTAAAGTCGACTGCGCTATTACGCGCGCGGACGCACAGCCTTACGCACATATTGCTGTGTGATCTGTGAAGTGACATAGAAACGAGTTATATTTTTCGCAGGCCTGATGTGCACAGTAGAACGAGGTCTCTTGAAAGGAGAGCTCGATTAGCACAGAAGGTTTGGGTAAGAATATAAACGCACACGCTTTCTATGTGACCGAAGGGACAAACATTCGAAACACACTAAGCAAATCTGTGAGGTTTCTGGTGGTTTTAAATTATGGTTTATTTCGTATACTTTATTAAATATCATGCAATCTCGACAAATAACATTATGATTAAACAAACAAAAATATGTTAAGGACCTAATCCAATTTCTTCAAGACCAGTAAATGGGCAGCCTGACTGTATTCCTGATGAGAGTTCATCCATAATAGGCCTACACGTCTGCATTCTAACCCACTAAGGGCAACTGATATTACAATTATAATCGTTAATACTTCTAATAAAATTCTGTATACGTATACACACAGTGCAATGACTGCACGTAGCGTGTACAAACGTGCAGAGGTCTGCACAGTTATAGCGGAATTCTCAAATATGTTGAGCTATCCAATTTAGGAAGGCTGTGAGGTCCTGAGCGACATTGTGGATTTGGTAGGCCACAGCTGGTACAGCAGATATTTCATGCGTAAATGTGTAATACGGGAGATGCACGTGATCCCTTTACCCCCTTATATAAATGTATATATGATGTTCCTTTATTCTAATCACTCAAAACCATAAACTGCCATATACTCTCCTGTGCCTTTGAACTGATGGCAATGAACAGTGATCTAATTATGTTATCTCTGCCCACTGAAAGGATCACGCAATCCATCACCAGGCACCAAGCCAAACAGGAGTGACCTCACTGCGAAGTGATTCCTTTTTCACGGTGGTCGGCATGGTTATTTTTAAGTCCGTTATCGTCCATATCCGGAAACCGCATCACTTTTCACAGACGAGCGAATTCCAGCACAATTTCAACTATCTGTAGGCCTACACTTCTGGCTTAGCATGTGCGTCCAGTTATGAACACTAGCTCCTCAAAACGCAATCTAAAGAATGCAGCTATGAGTCATCTTCAATGTCCTGGTATACAGTTGGTATAATTGTGGGAAAAAATTCCACCATCTTTCTACCTCTTCCTTTCTGCTGTTCTGAGCCATGTGAGACCTATACTTTCTTTGATGCATAAGAAGCCAGCCACGTAACGGACATCATGTCAATGTAGTGTACAACGTAGACTACCGGTAAGAGGGTTCGTGAGGTGTACGAGGAAACGATGTCATAGGTATGCGCCTTATCAATGAAGACAAAGCTTAATAAGGACGGATTTCCGACAGGGCCCTTTATCGCTCTGAGGTGTCGGTATGCAGCTTTCATTCCTCGCATAACTATGCGTGTCAGACTTTTAACTATAAAAGACAGTAGCGTCTCAAATCAGACACAGAGAAAACAACAAGCAATTTCACAGACAATACAGCTACTGCTGTTGGAACCACTTGGACAGAAGATTTTCCTAGTAGGGAAATAGTATATATAAAATGCAGCTTTTCAACATTCCAATTGCTTTCTTCCTTGCGTTCGCGAACTTGTACCCCCTGAGCGGACACCCGGTACCAAGTGAAATCTTATCCAGTGAAGATGTGGATATCTTAAAAGTAAGTTTTAATTATATCAAATGGCATATCGAGGATCTATGGAAAGAAACTCGATTAAGAATCACTGTAGCCATCATTCGAAATAGAATTACTGTGTTTTATGGGGGTTGATGTAAGTGCAAGTGATGTAAGTGCACTCTAAAACGAATTATTCTCCGCAACAGGTCCTTCTTCAGCGACTGGAGGAATCTATCCCTGAACAGACACCAGTTAGCACTGATCGTCTTCCTGCGCAGACTCTGGATGACTCCTCAATGCCCGAGGAGGAGGACTACAACCAACCCCAGAACAGCCAGCAGCAAAGACTGAGTTTGGCTGACGTGAAAGATTTTCTCTCGGCCCGCGACCTGAAAGCCGTCCGGAACGACTCCCCTAAAAAATATTCGGCATGCTTCGGGAGACGCATGGATAGGATCGGTTCCATGACTTCACTGGGATGCAACACTGTTGGGCGGAGCAGTAAGTTCACTGAATAAAAAAACACATACTTTCTAGTTATGATGTACATGGTCAGATGGACAGACAGATGTGTGCCAACTCTTACTGTTTTTCTTTTTCTTTACATTTACAGATCGGAAGAGAAGATGAAGTCTTAATAGAAAAACTGGAATCTACACAACATTTACATATCATGATTTGAAAATGTATCCATATTTATACATATTTATTTTGATATTTATTGAGCTGAAGTTGTGATACTCTTAGGGATACCCATAAACTGTTTTATTTTACGGTATTTATTTTACAGCACTTGTTATGGGTCCGAATAAACAATTCAATAAATGTTTACAACTTATAAAAAAACCCATTGTATCTTCACTGACTGCTTTGAACTCATCTACCAATGTATCCTAAAGACAGATGAAAATACAGTAGTAGAAAGTAAACAAATTTGAAAGGATTTGAAAAGGATGTTGAAGCAGAACGCATTGCTGGGCGCAGCTAGGAATTTCAGCACCATGGACAGGGAGGCAGGAGATAAAGCCATCTACAGGGATATCCAGGGCATCGTGAGAGGGCCCGCACCCAGCAATGATAAAATGATTTTCTTAAGCAGAAGTGAAAATGTCTTAAAGAAGAACTCCGGTGTGAGTCAATCAACAGGTCTCTGATGGCTGTCTGTGGTAAAACGAACCATGATTTTTACTACAATGTAGGCCAAATAGCTAACATTACTTGGCTGAAATAACATTAAAATGACGGGTGAATGAAACTGAAAGTGAAGTTCTGTGGCCCACTTAGTGCCCAGCTGCCAGCAGCCAATTCACTGTTCAGTCTGTAGTACAGCATTTTTCTTCATTTTGGTGAGCTAGGTAAGCTTGTATAGATGGAGTCACACTGGGTTGACTGGAAAAGAGGTGTGAATCAATCATGGTTTGAGGTCACCAAGTATGCAAGAAAAAATTGATAAAGCATAAGTGTAATAGTGAACTAACAGTTAATATTAATGACACGACATAAGAAAAAGGAACTGAATTTGAGTTTCTTTGCCATTCAGTTAGTTTTAGCTGCTGACTTTTTTGTCTTTCTTTTTTTCTACCAACCACACATAGTGGCCAAGAACAATAAGGCTATGAACTAATTCTTTGGGCTCCTGTCATCTTCCCTTGATTTGATTTTTTAATAAGGTTTCCACGTGTGGGAAACTAGTTGCTAAAATTACAGGTTTTCCAGGACATGCGGGAAACCTCTTACTTTTGCTGAAGTGAAGTGAGAAGTGAGAAACTTGGTGTGAATCAATTTATAGCCCAGTTGTCCTTTAATGCTGGAAAGGAGAAGAAACTGATCAAAGTGAGAACTTATAACTACCTGTATCTACAGCATTTAGTAATGAGTTATGACCATGCATTATATCGGACATTACTTCAACCAATAATGTGTATTGGTGGTGAACATGATTAACAGAGCAGTCCTAAAAATAATGGTTGGATAAAGGTCATAAACAAAGTGTGGCCCATTAAATAGTAGTTCTGTGAGCAATAGTACTGTGCAAGAAGAAAGCAGTACCACAGAACATATATGCTTGAAGCATATTTTGGGGCTTTTTGTGGACACTTAAGTGGGTCAGCAAGAAGACGAGTAAGAAAGGTGGTTTGAAATTGATAAATGATTCGATGTGGAAGCTTTGTGGACGACTGTGGTACAGATGCTGCTATTACTTTGGCCAGAATTCTCTACCTGAGAAGGCAGTAGTTTTACACTGTGCATGCTACTTTCAGAAAGAAAGTGTATGTAGTATGCAGGTTCTAAGGATGGGTTTAGTTCATAAGTCTCATAAATTACACAGTTCTTCCAATCTCTGTAAAGAAACACCCCAAAAGCAAAAGATAAATCTGTAAGATCTGAAACCAATTAGAGTCTACAATGGTTCCAGAACCCCTAAATAGACTCACATGATTGTAAGGCAGCGTGCTATTTTTAGTTTGGGATGAAGATAGCCCCTGAGCCCTGTGCAGGTTTGGGTATGTGAGAAATGTGGGGTATTGCTGCTAGAGGTGAGAGGGAGGGTGAGCTCACCTCTCAAGACTGGTCCTAGGGTCACAATGCTGGTGTTTGTGTCCGGGCCGTCACAACAGCAACTCCACACACACAAACACACACACACCAATAACAACAACACCACACACCACACTCACTACAACACACACATACACACGGACACACACACACACACACACACACACACACACATACACACACACCTCCTGACGGGCCACTTAAAAAGGAAATCTTTCACTGCTCTTATCAGAGGAAGGTGTCAGAATGTTCTTCAGACACTCACTGAAAAGATGACACAGCGGACAGACGAGTGTCCATGGTGTGGCTATAAAAACCCTTTGTGGGGCAATCGCCAGCCCAGAGAGTGTGAGACGCAGGGTAACAGTAGCACTGAGGTGACAAGCCAAACATGGTCCGGCTAATAGTTTTATCGGGATTTCTGATTCTTCTTTGTCAACAGATGATTGTGATGGCCCACTTCCTAGGTAGACCCTATCCATCCAACAGCCTCACCAAACTGAAGGTAAGGCATTTATTTGGAAGAATGCAGGGAAGTAGAAAGAGAGAGAGAGAGAGGTCAGAAAACCCAGAGAGGGCGAAATAAGCTGTATGGATGATGGAAGCTACTAGCGCGTCACTGAGAGGGGTAGGGGAGCAATGAGGTGGGGCTATTAAAGTGTGTGTGTGTGTGTGGGGGGGGGGGGGGGCAGCTGGGAATATCTAAATGTTAGCCTGCATTAACCTGTATGATTTTTAGGAAGAGCAACTAGCCAGAGCAAGTTAATAACAGGCTACGCACACACACACACAGAGACAAGGGGGGAGTGTGTGTGGGAGAGACAGGCAGATGAGTGTGTGTGAGAGATCAGGCGAGAGATACTCACAATCCGCTAGAAAGACGTATGTATGTAAGTATGACTAATGAAGAGAAAAAGAAAGAAAAAAAGATGAATAGAGAAAGACAAATGAAGAGTCATCCTCCACTGTGTGATGAAAGGTCAGGTGTTACATGCTGGTGTAATCTTGATATCCCAGTGACGAGAGGGAAATATATTTCATCGTCATGCCAGAATATAATCCATGTTATCCAAGAACCAACAGAGTTGTTAATTAAAGTTTGAAGAGGAACCACAAAGGAGGATATTACATTGTTTATCACAGCGAAACAAATCGGTACAAAGAGCTTCTGTTATTACACAGAATGTAAGCGACTACATCTAGATATGAAACCGACAGAAAGGCAAGTAATTAAATACAGAATATTTTGCTCCCAAAAGACTGGCTGACAATTAATAAACACATAACGACAAGTGAGATCAGTTCATGATCATTAGGCCACACAGAAATATCTGCTAGTGCATTCAAACCTCAAGCCACTAGCAGTAGTACTGAAGCTTTTAGCCATGATTCTATATTTTTCTGTTCTGGTGTGGAGAGTACATTTAGGGTGCTTATGCATCTCAGTGGACCCGCATGGAATAAAAGCGATGTAATAATGACATGCCAAACAATTTCACTGCTTCCTGTGAAACTGAATGGCGTAAAAGGTGTCACTGATACTGACACTGAATTGTTATATTGTTAAATTGTTAACTTATGCAATTTATGTTAAATGATGTAAACATTTAGCATTTTGTAGTTTGTCTCACCTGAGTGTGATATGTGTGCATGGTGCCTCAGACACTTCTACAGCAGCTGGAGGAGACCCTGGCCCAGGCTGAAGGAGCTGAAGGTGGGGCAGACTATGAGGAGCTGAGCCCCCAGACTGATCCCGGCCAGGTGGCCCAGGACTGGGGAGGCCCACAGGAAAGTCCCAGGTCTCAGTCTGAAGATGCAGGCCTGGTAGAAGCACCCGTCCAGAACTCGCAGAACATCAAGGACCAGAGGAACCGGCTGCAGGACCTCCTCTTCGCAGCCCGCAGCAAGAGCTTCTCCGCCTGCTTCGGAGGAAGACTGGATCGGATCGGAACCTCTAGTGGACTGGGCTGCAACACAAGCCGAGGTATCACAAGCCTTACACCCACTCCTGCATGACCGTAGCATTACTGGCTGAATGCCACTGTCCTCACTTATCCTCTCTCACTCTAAGCCCTGAACCCTCAAGACTTGAAGCCAGTTCATGCTAAACACGTTTTTGAGGGTGTAGGGCCTAGAGTCTAAGAGGAACACTAGGATCCTGACACATGCACAGTCACTAGAAGAAGACTCCTTCTTGCACTATTTAGAATAGGACTGAAAGACAGTCATGCTTTGCATACAGAGTGCAAGTTTCAAGGAATCGGTATGGAGCCATTAAGATTGAGTACTGCTGACATCATACTTCCCATTTACACACAGCAGAACTGATAGCATACTGATAGCATGAGGCCCCATGGAGGGCTGTGGGTGGACGCTTCTAGACTGACCTAAGAAAAGCCATGCCTTAGATGTCTGCGGTTCCTGCTTCGGTCTTTATTGCAGCTGAATCGGGACCATCGTTGGTCAGCATATAGTCTTGTCTGAAAGAGACCCGTAGTAGGAGTTTACTTTTACAGATGGTTTGGGAAAATCCATTCTGTATGTAATCTCACCATAAGTTTTACAGGAGAGTAAAGTGTCTCACATTCATTCTCTCTCTCTCTCTCTCTCTCTCTCTCTCTCTCTCTCACACACACACAAAGCTGCGGACTCGCAGTTGATTTCTCTGGTTCAAGAATCCTGATTACCCACTAAAAAGAGTCCACATGAATGAACACATTTAATAGAGTACAGATGCCTCATGTTAAACAATAAACCTCCTTCAATGAATGACATTGTGCAGTCGAAGAGAAAAGGATGTATATTTCAAAGTTGTACTCAATCAAATAGTTCCCTCATCTTGCATAGATGCATGCACACTGGTATAATGCAATGGCTGCAAAGGTGCAAGTCTGAGGGAGTCGTATATGTTGCAAGTAGACACTGCATTACACTCCATCAGTGCAAGAGAACAGCATGGATCATAACCTCATAGCCTCCAGTGGCAACATAACTTTCATTAATGTTTTATCAAACAACTAGACCATAATTTTCTCAGAAATTTGGAATGCCACTTCTACTTTGAACTCTTAGCTCATTGAATTCGGGGTAAAAACTATTCCTGTTTTCTGAGAAAAAAAAGTCTTGTCATATTTCCAACAACCAGCCATCTAATAGTCTGATCACTTAAGAGTTGCTTTTACCATACTGAACTCATGACATACTGACATTCCTTCCAAATGCACTCAACCGTCTCAATGCTTTCTTTCTGTTTAGGTTGAAGACATGGCCGTGGTTTTTCTGGATTTTGGCTCAATGTGAAATTGGCTTTACTGTTGCAATAGAGAATGAGTGGGCAGAGTTGTTTCTCAATTTCCTGTTGTGTTTAATGTCTTGTTGACACACATTTCTGTTGTGTTCCCATCTTTTTCTGAGAAATAAAACGCAATGGACTTGCCTCTGGCACCTGTCTTGTAACTCGAGTGTCCGATATGGTGGCCTAACTCAACTGACCTGTGAGCATGCATTTACACATAAAGCATACTTCAAAAACAAATACAGGCCTTAGATGTGTACATACAATGAATAGCTGTATATGTGGCAAGGAATATCTGAGAGAATTTGTACGGGGGGCGGGGAAAGAGTCAGTGGATTGGAGGCAGTAACACAATCTAAGGCTTATTAGTCTTATTACTTTATGAACACCTGTCCTAAATCAAACTCTATCAAGCGCATTACTCCATGGACCCTAGTGCATGCCAATACACAACGTGCACAGCTATGCACACACACACACACCTACTCATGTTAACGCAGCCTTGTTCCACCAGTGTCATTATAGAAACACCTGATTTTTCTCTTTTTACACGTCATGTTTCTTAGCTCATCAAAATCTCGCACACTGTCAGACAGGCAGCGGTGTGGCGTGGTGACCAAGAGGTGAGGAGCCCCTACTCAGTCCGTCACGCAGGGAGCATATGGCAGCAGTAGCCACAGAGCGCTAACCCCTAGCGCCCAGCCAACAGCGCAGGCTAATTAGCGTAGCAGACGCGGCGCTATACCCATCACCTGTCTGCTACCCTGTGTGCCTCATGAAGGCTCATCACCACCTGGTGTCACTCGAAGGGATTAAAGGTTACTGGTGATCCGCAGCGGCTTTAACACAATCATCCTATAGGGCTATCTGCTTCGGTTAGGACGCAGTTGAACGCAGCTTTGAAACATTGACTTAAAATACACAAAATACACAGCATTTAGGTGTAAAACATTGAATTAAACATTCAATAAATCAGTTAATAAGAAATCTATCAATGGACCTGAGAAAATGTCAGCTACCAAGACATAACATAGCATGATGCCTTATAGATCAGAGTTGACACCCAGATAGTAGCCTACTCCACTGCTCCAATTAGGT
>JAGFZM010000179.1:50418-74863 GCA_017657215.1 Limnothrissa miodon | reverse complement strand
AGAGAGAGAGAGAGAGAGAGAGAGAGAGAGAGAGAGAGAGAGAGAGACACTTCTCTGACCTCGACAAGCACAAGAACGCTGGCAATGAAGATGAAGGTCATGTTGAAAGCCAGCAGCTCCAGCAGGGAGAGGGCCAGGCAACCCTTTTCGCTGCACTCCTCCACAGCTGAAAGAGGTCATAGGTCAAGGAGGGGTCAGAAATCAAACTAGAGCTCACATGAAAATGACCCTGATGAGTCTACATAGGAATAATTTCACGCAGTCCATCATATTGGCAATCTTAGTAATGAAGAAAAGAAACTCTCCCCTTATGCTCTGCTTTCTGTACAACTAGTAAAGCGCCAATGTTTCTTCATTAATAGTGTTAAAATGGTTAACTAAAGCAGGCTTACCCTCTAAAGTGCAAGTCAGTAAAGTTAAATAGTGAGTCAGACAGTCAACACTCAGTCATAGTGTTAAAGCGGTGTGTTCAGCACAATGTCACCGGAGTGTTCAGCTCTGTTGCATCCCACTCAGTGTTATCTGACAAAAAGATACATTTCCCCACCACGCTGAACTTGAGCTGGGTGAAGAGGCGTACAAAGAAATCCACAAACAGGCCAACCTAGAGCAAAACACACACACACACACACACACACAGGCACTCAGCAGTGATAACCATGCAGTCATTAAGGCAATCAATTCAACATGTCTACTAAAGGGAAAAACAACATTGCCCGGAACGGGAGCAAAATAGTTCATTTCATTCCTCTGAGATGATAGATAAAGGCCATGTCTGCATTCACTACTCCGCCATGAAAATTCTTTTGCCCACGGTTGTGGTTGAGCTCACTCTGACCACAGAGATAAGAGAGAGCTCGACAAGCTGATAGGATGCATCTGATACGATTTCATGCCAGACCCTCTGTAGACACAAGTCAAGTGATCCTCACCAGTCCTATGGAGACACCTATGGCAAACACCAGCATCCACTTCACTGCTTCATACTTTTTGGCTTTCTGTGAACACAGGGAAAGGAACATGAAGCCAAAGATGCAGTCACCAATGCATTGGCATTCAGACATTTCCTGCTTTGAGTTATGACACTCTAGGGTGTCCTAAATGAGGCTTTTATTCCAAAAAAATTCTCATTCTACAAAATGAAACATGACTATAAACATAAGCAGCATTTGTGAGTTGTTCATGCCAGCACTCTTGTTTTTATTCGGCAATGACATTGCTAAATAAAATGCAAATGCTATGTTTACCAAATTAATAATTGGAGCATTTGAGCAGGCTGGGTTACATTTTGTTCAACTATTAACGGACTGTTTCATTGTGTCGTTTTTTTCGTATTCTAGTAGCAAACTATAGTAGTTGAAATGTCAATAACATACTGTTACAGTGTAAATATAATGTAATATCATGGTCGGGTTTGGAATCTCTGTTCCCTATCCCAGGCCTGTTAAAAAAAAAATGTGCCTGTCTCCTTACCTTATTGTCCATCCCCTCCAACACCTCCATGTAGGGTTCATTGATACAGCGATCATAATCCAAACTCTACACACACATAAACACACCAAGACAAAATGAAAAAACCTTTAGAACAGGTAGGGTACCAAAGAAAATAGTCTCCTTCACACACTCTTGAACAGATACAGGCCTACAGTTAGCCGTTAAGGTTAATTTCTTAATTCACATAAATAAATATTTAAGTAACATCATTGACAAAATTCACATAGTATGAAACATATTTAAAGGCAATGGTGACAGCAGGTCAGAGACAGAGAAATTGTAAGGATGAGCTGTGGTAGCATGAGTGACTGTGCTCATCTTCACCTCGTAATCTTTCCTTGGTAGGATCTCATCTTCCTCCTCCCTGGTCTCTCCCAGGATGGTCTGTGTAGATAGGCACACAAACAGCCATAATGACATTCACACTCGCTACACCAGACACTGAGGCACACTCCAGATCCAGTTACCCTTACTTCTGCACAAGGAATATTGATCCAGTAGCAATGAGTAGTGGACAGATTGATACGATCAGAAACTAAAATACAGCCAACATGGCTTGTGGAACCATGGTGTGTTTTTTGTTAATGGTTAATCAACAAATTTCTCATACAACTACTTTATTATGCAAGTTTAGTCACCTGAGTGCACTCCCTCCCTGTAGGTTAAAATAAGAGTCTACAGTATGTTAGTGGTGGCCTCAGCAACAGTACTGATCCTTTGGGATGGCTGCAAGCCCAGATGCTCCACTGGCCATCTGTCTCACAACGCAGAGGGGTAAATAATGGGCTATAAATTAGCAATGAGTCACCTACAGTACCGACACTGATTTCACTGCAACCTAAAAAGATGCTAATATTTTAGAAGCGGAATAGAGAAAAGAGAGCATCGGATAGGTGTATTTCTTAGCGAAGATACCTGGTTACAGCGACAAAAACATACCACTGGCGGACAGCGGCTTTAGGATTTTGTGAACTCATGCTAGGCAAGATGCACATTCATTGGGTGTATGAGGTTTGGCCTTACATTTGCACAGAGTAAACCGAAATCAGTAACAGCGTGATCCTAACTTCTACTCCATGACTATTGGCCTTTACATCACTTTATCTCTTGTTTTACCAGAGGTCGCTTTACAACAACGTGGAATGAAATGTTGACTTGTGGACTGCTAACGTAGAACCAGAGGGTGGAGCTTTCAGACCCAATCTAGCAGTGTCATTCCGGGACCGCTATTCAGGAACCTCTCACTCTATATATAATAAAAACAGGAAAGCGGAGTGGAGCATATAATAAAAGCAGCCAAACACTCCTACCAGCTCCTCTGGCGTCCTGGTTTCCGTATCCCTGCAGCAGCACTGACAACACAAACAGCTCCTGCAACACGCCATCTTCACTGTTTCAGCACCACCGCCACACTTCCCTCTTGTCATGTGACAAACAAAGACCGCTAAACTGAAGGCATGCACGTGATTTCTGCGCAATATTTGCGCAAAATACTACTAAAGACACACGAGTTGAGTTGTGTGTGCGTGCGTGTGTGTGTGTGTGTGTGTGTGTGTGCGTGTTTGCAGGAAGAAAAGACATGGTGCTTCAAGTCACTTTTACCGGGAGAAAAAGAATATATATATAAAAAAAACTTACATAGTGCAAATACATTCGTCAAAGATAGTGTGAAGAGATCAGAACCCCCTTAATGTAGACTCTGCTAACTAGTACACACATGTATGCCATTTAACAATCTCCTCATGGCCTTACTGCATTAGTGACATAAATCTGTGCAGGTGATACATTTTATTGCATGGTTATTTTACCACCACCGGCACTGAAAAAAATGGTGAGAGCTTTTCCTGCGAAATTATGGCGCGTTGTTGACGCGTTCTTCAGATGACGTGAGGTTAGAAAGGCATTTTTGCATTTTTGAGCAGCAGCGGCTCGGATATGGACCCCCTCATTCCTGTCTCAGATGACCAGACTGTATGTGAGGAATACAAGGCTTCGGATCGTTTAGCTAATCAGGTTCGCTCTCGTTAAGTCAGACGTTGATACTAATAGGTAAGTTTGCAGATTTTCGTTATGTTTTGCAGCTAAAGTAGCCCCGATCTTAACTTAACTTAATGTAGTCATTATCTTAGCCAGCCATCTGTACGTACACATGGTCTGTGTACGCTAGCTAGCTAACTCCAGCCACTGAGTCCCACGTTTGGTCTGTATTTAGCTTAAAAGTGAAAGTTTCTGCATCGTGTTATTAAATCTCTCCCAGTGTGTATTTTTGTTTTCTCGTAACAGGTCATTTCAGGTAGTAGGTTGTGATCATTGGAAGATCGTAGAAGACGGTACCTTCATATATATATATAACGTTATAGTAGGAAAACGTTACTCTGCCAAAAAGACGCCTCAGAAATTCTGCAGATACCAAATTGTATTTTCTTGCATAATGCTCTCGTTAGTTCCTCAAATCAACACTAGCAGAGCAGCTTTCGTCTGCAAATAATCTTTCATAATTTCACATTTTATTGACACTCGTGGATGACATGTAGACGATTTTCCAGTCGCCATGGTGAACCAAAGAATGGGAGTTGAAAATGTCTGGCAGACTTCAAAAAGTGACTCCAGTGGGGCGAGCAACAGTGGGGAGAGCTCTAGGGACAGCTCCCGGAGCTCCACGCCAGTGTTGGATGCCGACCGAAGCGACAGGCTCAGGGACAAGATGAGGCGGCGGATCGAGTCGGGGGACTCCTGGTTTTCACTAGAGTTCTTCCCTCCACGCACCGCCAGCGGAGCTGTTAATCTGATCTCGAGGTAAATGCAGCACCAATTCTGAAACCAGGTAACCGTTTAAATACATATTTTCATGTGCTTTCCAGACATTCATTGTTACATTGTAGGTACGCTACAAATTGTATTTCTGATGTGAGTGTCTGTAACTCTTCTCAATTGTGGTGGTATGGAAAATTAGGTTTGACCGTATGGGCTCTGGGGGACCCCTCTTTATCGACATCACCTGGCACCCAGCGGGAGACCCGGGCTCAGACAAAGAGACGTCTTCCATGATGATCGCCAGCACCTCTGTGAACTACTGCGGGTTGGAGACTGTTCTGCATTTGACTTGCTGCAACCAGACCCAGGACACAATCACAGGCTACCTTAAGAAAGCTAAGCGCCTTGGCCTCAAGAACATTATGGCTCTCAGGGGAGGTAAGGGAGGACTTGTGGCTTCATCTCTTTGTCTTGAATTCAATATATTATCTGATGTTGTTGTTGTTGTTGTTGTTATTATTGTTATTATTATTATTAGTAGTAGTAGTAGTAGTAGTAGTAGTAATATAATATTATTATTATTATTATTATTATTATTATTATAGTAGCAGTAGTAGTAAGTGTAATAGTAGCAGTGGTAGGACTTTTAAACCGGCACTAAGCAACATTCTGTTTTTCTCTCTCACGAGCTCCCTCTAAAGCCCGCTGTATTGCATTGTATTGCACTGCATTCTATTGGAGGCGGTCCGCGCTGCTGAACATTGCAAGTGCTGTATCTACCGCTATTGGCCACGGTGGCGCATTCTACACCGTTCGTTCGCCGTGTAATTACTAATTTTAGCATCCTAAACAGTATGAAACGGATTAATTAAATGAAAAATGTTGCATAGTGGGCCTTTAAATGGCGGTTGGTGATTTGGTCTGAATATCAGGATATACTGTATGTATGATGTTGGACAGACCCGCTAGGCAGTGACTGGGAGGAGGAAGAAGGGGGCTTCAACTACGCCACTGACCTGGTCAAACACATCCGCTGTGAGTTTGACGACTACTTCGACATCTGCGTTGCCGGTAAGTGTTTTTGTTGCAAGTGGCTGGTTGGTGAATTGCAGCGACCACAGTGTGGCACATATCTTTTGCAGTCAATTTCTTTTTTTTCATAAGTCTATGGCACTATTTGAAACGGTAGTGTTTGAAATGAAAGGCCATGTTCATCTGCTTGTGTATTGTTGTTCAATGATTTTTGTATTAATCATAAAAGAACTGTGCTTGTGTTGTTGCAAGGTTACCCCACTGGCCACCCTGAGGCTGAGAGTTATGCTGATGACCTCCGTCACCTGAAGGAGAAGGTGGACGCCGGGGCTGACTTCATCATCACACAGCTCTTCTTCCGGGCCGAGACCTTCCTCAGTTTTGTCAGGGACTGCAGGGCCATCGGTATTACCTGTCCCATACTGCCTGGCATCTTCCCAATTCAGGTATCATGCTTACCTTCAGGGGCCATGTCCCACCTACTCATTAGTCACAAAGTGTATATGTAGCCATTCCTAATGGGTTAACCTGGCCAATGCAAGGCCATTATCGGTCCTTATTCATTTTAAATTTTTTAAATATTACAAAAAACATAGTTGCATTGAGCTGCAAGTCGAATATAGCATTATTGTAATTCTGTCATTGTGTTATTGTAATTGTGTCACTAGGGATACCAGTCCCTACGGCAGCTGGTCAAGCTGTCCAAGCTGGAGGTCCCAGAGGAGATCACAGAGGTCATCGAGCCGATCAAGGACAATGACGCAGCCATCCGTAACTTTGGCATCCAGCAGGCGGTGGAGATGTGCCGAGAGTTGCTGGCCAGTGGGGAGGTGCCCGGCCTGCACTTTTACACCCTTAACCGTGAGGTGGCCACCATGGAGGTGCTCAGACAGCTGGGCCTATGGGTGGAGGACCCGCGGTACATCTTTAAGAGTTTTTACATACGTATGACTCCACAGCACCAGAAGTTCCTGTGTTAACTAATATATATATATATATAAACATTTCACCCGGATGGGATTATAATATAAGTGCTGTCTAACTTAATGTTATAGAAATAGAATGTTGTACAGTGTATGTCGACTACTTGCATTAAAGTTGCTCAGGTGAATTGTCTGTTGAGTGAAGTGTGTGTGTGTGTGTGTGTGTGTTGTTCCAGCCGGCCACTGCCATGGGCGACGAGTGCCAACCCTAAGCGGAAAGTGGAGGATGTCAGGCCCATCTTCTGGGCCTCCAGACCCAAGAGCTACATCTACAGAACCCAGGAGTGGGATGAGTTCCCCAACGGACGATGGTATGCCGTAGCTGCTGATAGCCTTAAAAGCTGTATAAATGCTAGATAAATAAATTCTTGATACAAATTCCTTTTTTTTTTGTTATTATTTTGGTGCATATTGGTGGGTTGCATAGAGGCTGTTCCATAACATGCTTGAGCTCCAGCTTCAAATAATGTATTTTAATCTCCCTCCCTCTCTTTCTTTGGCTAGGGGAAACTCCTCATCCCCAGCTTTTGGTGAGCTGAACGATTACTACCTGTTCTACCTGAAGAGTAAGTCGTCCAAAGAGGCGCTGCTCAAGATGTGGGGGGAGGAGCTAACAAGTGAGGACAGCGTCTTCGAGGTCTTCACCAGCTACATCATGGCCCAGCCCAACTGCCACGGGCACAAGGTGTCTGGGTTCATCTTACTCTTTTTGTGATTGTGTGTGTGTATGTGACAGTTGGGTATTCATTTTTTATGGTTTTATTGTGTGTTTTAAAGTCTCTGTGTGTGTACGTTTGGTATGTTTAACCTTGTGTGTGTTATCTTTTCCAACAGGTGATGTGTCTGCCCTGGAATGATGACCCACTGGCCCCGGAGACAAACCTTTTAAAGGACCAACTGGAGAAAGTGAATCGGCGAGGTGTCCTCACAATCAACTCTCAACCCAACATCAATGGCAAGCCCTCCACAGACCCCATCGTGGGCTGGGGCCCACCTGGCGGATACGTCTTTCAGAAGGTGGGGGGGGGGGGGGGGCATTCCTTTTGTCACATCTCACCCCTCATATCTGATATGACAGGTCTTCTTTTTTTTTTTTTTTGTTCCCCCCCATCGCACATGCAAATGCAGCATTCTTAATCCAGAACCATGAAATCATATGAGGTACTAATGATTGAAGTGTTGCCTGTGTCAGGATTTAAGATTACACACAAGTTATTCTCCTCCCCCTTTACATTCAGATCAGAATGACTACACACTTCAACATCTTCACTTGGATCAGACACCCATTGAATTGATATTTTTGAGCTCTCCCATCACAAGGATGCGTTTGTAATTTCCATAGAGAAATACCAAGGGTGTTTCCTGTTATTCGCACAGCAGTTAAAACACTGGTGCTGTTTCTGAAAATAAATCCTTCTAGAAAGCTCTAAAGACCACACAGACATCTCGCACAGTATTTGCAGAACAATGAAAAAAGACTGTGCAATGTTAGCGCTAGCAAAGGTGAGTTTTGTTCCTAGAAACTGAAAGGTGAGCCTCATTCCTCGAAACACGTTGCTTGAGGGCAGCCTTATCTGCAGCAAGCGCTGTGGAGGTGGTGTGATTTTTGTGGGTGGAGTTTTTATGTAGGTGAGATTTACACAGAGTGAACCTAATGAACCCCTCAGGAGGAATGAATGAGGGCAGGTGTGCTTCACTCTTAACAAAAATGTTTGTTTTTTTTTAAAGCCACTATGTGTAGGATTTATCTTCTATTTATCTTCGTCTTTTATTAAAAATATATTTTTTATTTAAAAAATATAATGTAAAACGATGGTAATTACCCCCATGAATAAATTGTAGTGTTCCCGTAAACTTGGTAATTTCCATTTATATGTAGATGTGGTTGGGTACCAAATGAGAATATCCATTTTGCACCGCCATTTTCAAAATGAGGACCGTGGGGAGGGCTAATACATTTTATTCAAACTTGTGCAGTATACCACTTCGCCGATAGATGGGAGAAATTCTCATACAAAAAAAATAAAACTTACACATAGTGGGTTTAAGGCAGTGAGTTAAAACAAAAAAATTATTTATTAATTAAACTAAAAACACACTCCACAACACCCAGTTTAAAGGCCATAACCAGTGCTGAAACGTGTACGTGTATGGTCCAATAAGCTGGTGCTATAAAATTAGTGTATGTTAAGTTTTGTTCCAGAAGGAATTACATCAGTCTAAAAAAAAAAATCTCAAGTATGCATCCTCCTTTGCTTTATTTGCATTCAGTAGACGCTTTCATCCCAAGCCACTTCTATTTGTCAACTGTCAGTTACCTCAGGGTCAGTCTCTCCTAGAGCAATTTAGGATTAAATGCCTTGCTTAAGGTCATATTGGTCTCACTGATCCATTTATAATTATTTTGTAATTATTTATAATTGTTTTATCATCTCCTGGAGTGTTTCATCGTAGCCTAACCCTAAAATGCAACCTCATCTGTGTATTCTCATCAGTTTACAAAACATTACCAATTGATTTAGAAGCATGTGGTGGTATGACGAAAAGAATGATGAAAAGAAATGCATTCCCATGTATAAATCGTAGATGATTAGGTAGGGCCAAATCAATATTTTAACCTTAGTTAATAATCACACCCCCTGCCCCCCTTGTTTGTATGTGGTGTGGTTTGTGCGTGTGCAGGCCTACTTGGAGTTCTTTACATCCAGTGAGAATGTGACCGCTCTTCTAAAAGTGCTGAAGAAATATGAGCCCCGTGTCAACTACCACATTGTTAATGTTGAGGTGAGACGCGCGCACACACAAACACACACGCATCACATACACATACCTTGCTCCTCCACGTGGATGGTTGACTATGTGTGTCTGTTTATGCTTTGTTTGCAGGGGAAGAATATCACAAACGCCCACGACATGCAGCCTAACGCTGTGACCTGGGGCATCTTCCCTGGGAGGGAGATCGTCCAGCCAACTGTGGTCGACCCGGTTAGCTTTATGTTCTGGAAAGTGAGTAAGGTCATGGGGTCGGTCATTTTGCCTTTGCCGTCAGACTTGAATCCGTGCAGTTTTACCGATAACTGAGACTACTGTATTTTTAGCATGCTGTGCTGGATCTGGACCAGTTTTCCTGAAGCTCAGTTCAAAGCCTAGAGCTAGATAAGATAAGCTAAAAACAGCTGTTATATGCACACAATCTCCCTGTTCTCTCTTTGTGTGTATGTGTGTTAGGACGAAGCTTTTGCCCTGTGGATTGAGCAGTGGGCAAAGCTTTATGAGGACGAGTCTCCCTCTCGGATGATCATCCAATACATCCACGACAACTACTTCCTGGTTAACCTGGTGGATAATGACTTCCCATTGGACAGCTGCCTGTGGCAGGTCATTGACGACATGTTCGAGATCCTAGATGCTCCTCCGGAGACGCTACAGAGCGACTAAGGGAGGCCCACACATGCTGCGAGCCATCGCTTCCTAAAGGCACCTAAGCTTGGTGAGGATGGAGAGACTAAAAGGGCGTAGATGATGGCACCTCTTCTTTCCGAACTCGATACAACAGTTCCCCCCCAACTGAACCTTCCGCTGTGTTCACAGGCTGCTTCATGTTTACACTTAAGCTAAACTTTTATGAGCTTTCTTTTTAGTAATGTTTAAATGGAACTCTAGAAAGGTCAAAAAATTAATACAACACTGTGATGGCAGGTCTGCCTTCTTTTAAAGCTGAAATAGGACACCCACACAGTCCAGAAAGCTCATATGAAGGAGTAGGTGTGTTTAGATAATGTTTATACCTGGGTTAAATGTGGTGTATAGAAGACACACGCATGTTTGACCTAAGACTGATGTAGCCTTTTGAATGAAATGACCTCAATGCTCTCAGATGGCCTTGAAATTGAAAAATTATTATGTGTGATGCAAGGATTTCAAATTTCTGCTCAAGATTATTTTAAGGCACTTGTCTTTGTACACATTTTTATATTTATAATTTTAACAGTAGCTAGGAAGGAAATGTGCCTGATTAAAGACTATATTTATTAAAGGGATAGTTCGGTTTTAACACATTGAGCCCCTTCCACAGGTTGTCGAAAATGCAATAAAGTGGTTGACATCGAAATTTTGACGATTGCTTCTGTCTCGGCTATTTGGGAAATGTAGAATCGCCTCTGCCTGCCTTCAAAATGGCTAGCAATTGGCATGTGTTGTTTCTATCCTTAAAACACTGGTTTTAAAAAAGTGCTACTCACCAAGTGGTTAGTGGTGCTCGATGATGTTCCAAAACATGTATCGTAGCGAAATAAAGCTTCCATCATGTTTTATTTGGCACTTTGTTTATATGAAGGAGCAAATAGATCCCTATGGGACTTACAAAATGGCAAATAAAACATGACAGAAACTGTATTTTCCTACGATACTTGGGTTAGAACATCAGCAAACGCCACTAATCACTCCATGAGTACCACTTTTTTTAAAACCAGTGTTTAAAGGATAGAAACCACAAATGCCCATTGTCCATTGTAAAGACAAGCAGAAGCGATTCTATATCTCCCAAATAGCCGAGACAGGAGCAACCATCAAGATTTTGGTGTCAACCACTTTATTTCATTTTAGACAACCTGTGAAAGGGGCTCAATGTGTTAAAAACCGAACTATCCCTTTAATGTTTTGTATTGTCAGCAATGGCTTAATAAATAAACCATGACTTCATAGAAACTAAAGTTTGTTCTTTATTTAGCAGTGTGTGTGCACACAGCTCGCTGCAAGTAAAGATGCCAACAGTGTCAGAGTCCACCATGCCACTGACAATGTGAGAATGCAGTTGCATCACCCATGGTCCACAACCACTGCGGCTTAGTTTGTTTATGTACAATCCAATCAGCATGGCCTTCACTATGTTGGTCAGGCATGTCAATGTGTATTGGTATTGTGTGCCAACTATGATGCCACCTGTGTCAGAGTCCACCATGCCATTGAGCCAGGTTGGGCCTAGGCCTAACAGCAGGTCTCTCCCCCCCTAAATTCCACCCGTTTCTCTCTCAAAAACTTCTCTCTGGGAAGAACGTGTAGGCTCCCAGTGCTGTTTTGCAACAGTGTCATCATTATCTCTCATAAGGCAGCTGATAAAGCCAAAGCTTGACATCTCGCGTCATTCAACCAAAGTAACGCGCACATTCTCAGTAACAATAACGGCAAGTATGGGAAACGTAATTAATTAGATTAGGCCTACTTTGTTACTGAAAAAGTAACGCCGTTATACTTAAACGCCGTTACTCCCAACACTGCTCATAGATAGGCTAAACGAACTTGGACGGGATTCTAGAATACTTGTCTGGAACCCGTTTTAGTTCCGAGGAAATCTCATTTTCAAAGTTCAAAGAGTTTATTTGTCACATACATTGAGTTACTATGTAAAACATGTAGTGAAATTGTATTCAAGAGAAAAGATGGAGAAAGGCAAAGAAAAGAAGAAGAAAAAAAACTAAATATATATAGTTTAGGATGCTGTTGTCATCTGCCACTGCCATTAGGCTACATTAGCCGATAGGCTACTGTAAATAGGATTCAGGGACCACATATATTACAAACTCAGAGATCGTGGCTGTTTCCTTGAAGTCGGGACGCAGGAGTGACATCAAGTAGGGCTAGACCAACATCACATTTGAGATCACAGGACAGCAGCCGATCTGCAGGCAGGGTAATCCTCCTCCAAACTTGGCCGAACGTAGCCCTGCAGGTCCTCCACCCTATAGGCTACGTTAGGCGATCGACCTCCACGTCCCACACTCACGACCAGCTCCAGTCTCTCCCAGTCTCTAACTCAATCTTTGTTTGGATTGGCCACTTCCAGGCTCCGCAGATGAAGGCGGTAGGGCAGAGAAAAAGACGGAAAAAAATACGGCAGGTCGGAATGCATCGTTTAAACAGATGCACTCCGCAAAAAAAGAAAAAAAAAAAAAAAGTAAAAACCAAGCTCCTCCAAACTCACGGAGACTGACGAAAAAGTAACAATAATTATTAAAAGACATGGTAGGCTACAGCATAGTGTTAGAAATGAAAAAAGAAACGTAAAAAAAAAAAAACAGAAAGGGTGAAAAAAGTAGTGGACCTAAGGTTAACGGCAGCCATCGTACAGCGCCATCACCAGAGGGATCTGTATGGTTATTATTTAGACCATTATGAAGAGATTTTTTTCATGAAAAAAGCTGATTAGTGCAACTTTATAACGAACTATATTGTAAATACAGTGTCAAGAAATGACTGGAGTGGGTCTTTAAGTCTTTAAGTCTGAGCTGCTGATTATGCTGCTGATGACACAAAGCCCTAATTGTGACATCATTCAGTAGACAATAAAAGTCCATTGAATTTCAGTTTAAGGTGTTGATTAAAATGGGCAGAGATCAATGTGCTAGCATACCATTAATGGGATGACTTAAAAAAAAAAAAAAAGGTAAGTGGCACATTTTCCACATCCATATCAGAATTTAAATTGTCACAGACCAGAATACATTTAGGATTACTTTAAATCAAATGTCTCTGCCATTGTATGCAGGGCATCAATAATTGTGGCACTTGTGTTTTGGCTGTGTCTGAGTAAACTAATTCTTTGCACATCAGGCAAGTGCCATTATGTGTTGAAATACTACAAGCATCTTTCCAGTTACTGTATTTTGGATATATTAACTTGGCTAAAATTTCCACTGTACTCCATAAATGTATTGTCATATTACCGCATATTATTCTATCACTGTTTCCAACCGGCCCATTACATATTGCAAGCACTGCCTAATGATGATGTCATAAAGACACTAATGTGACATCATGCTGTGTCCATTTCAGTTCAGTTTCTTCCAAAACAACATGCCCATAACACACCCAGATTTGCCTGCAGCCTGTAGCAAAATGGGATAATCACATCAGAGAATAATGTTAGTGAAACACTTTTCAAACAGGTAGTTTGGTCATTATTCAGAATTGAAATTGTATGTATATAATTTGTAATTATTGTGTAATCAGTATTAACATAAAATTAAATATTAAACCTTAAAATAAAATGCTTCTAATTGTGGAAGGTGTTTTATGTAGTTATTGGACATCGTTTTAACAGAAAATCTTTTTTTTGTTTTCAGAAAATAATGGATAGTGAGGATGCTGCTGCAGCTGAGAGAAGCACCTCACATTATGGTGAATATTCTGAATTTCTGCAACACATAACATTGTGTTTCACTTATTACAAGATTCACATTTGTTAATTATCTGTTATGTTGCTCAGCATCTTCAGTTAAGCAAGCCACCACAGAGCCTATAACAACAAAGGCCAGCATGGGGGTCCATCAGCATATTATTTCCACCACCAGAATCCAGGAGGAGATGTCCCCGTTAAACAATGACATCATGGATCTCAGTGAAGAGTATGTTGCTCCACTTACTTACATTCATTTAATTTAGCTTGAAAATGCAATTTTAGATTAGATTTAGATTTATTAGATTTATTTTTTCATTTATTTCACGGAGGTTCTTTTTCTGTGAAGTGACATGTCATGTACATAATACATATTAGTTTTGACATGCTTTAAAACAATAGCAATATAAATTTTAAATGTCTTGTCGTAAAGGGAATGGGAATCATTTACTTCTGTGATGAGCTACCCCGTAAGTATAACTGTTCTTTAAGGTTTTTAAAAATATTTTTGCCCTGAAATCTTAATAAAGTGATCATTCAAATAATTCTCCACATTTAAAACAGGTGACAAAGGAGCAGTTTTTGACAGTCTGCTTGAGCGTAGCTAAACTTGTCACTGCAAGTACTGTCAACATCATTATTCCAAGCCTTATCCGAAGGCTTGGAGAAGACCTTGTTGATGAGCCGCTGATGGGATCTGGGAACAACCGTGGTAATGTAAATGCCATTGGGACCTGTCCAGAAAACCCAGCAATCATCTACAATAAAAACGATGTCATGACAAAGGTTACCCCTGAAACAGGTAGCAGGTCTGTAAGATCCTGTGATGAGCCACCCATGAGCTCTTGCAGGTATGTTGTCATTGCCAATGGCCTGGCGGTTCAGAGGTGATAGCTTTAGGTATTCTTAAAGGGATAGTTCGGTTTTTAACACATTAAGCCCCTTTCACAGGTTGTCTAAAATGCAATAAAGTGGTTGACATCGAAATTTTGACGATTGCTTCTGTCTCGGCTATTTGGGAAATGTAGAATCGCCTCTGCCAGCCTTCAAAATGGCTTGCAATGGGCATGTGTAGTTTCTATCCTTAAAACACTGGTTTTAAAAAAGTGCTACTCACCAAGTGGTTAGTGGTGCTCAATGATGTTCCAAAGTATCGTAGCGAAATAAAGCTTCCGTCATGTTTTATTTGGCACTTTGTTTATATGAAGGAGCAAATAGATCCCTATGGGACTTACAAAATGGCAAATAAAACATGACAGAAACTGTATTTTGCTACGATACTTGGGTTGGAACATCAGCAAACGCCACTAATAACTCCATGAGTAGCACTTTTTTAAAACCAGTGTTTTAAGGATAGAAACAACACATGCCCATTGCTAGCCATTTTAAAGGCAGGCAGAGGCGATTCTATATTTCCCAAATAGCCGAGACAGGAGCAATCATCAAGATTTTGGTGTCAACCACTTCATTTAATTTTAGACAACCTATGAAAGGGGCTCAATGTGTTAAAAACCAAACTATCCTTTTAAGTATTTTGCTTATGATTTATGTTTGTGTGGACATCTGACTTTGTAGGAAATGTTAAGAGCTAACTCCAAACTATTGTAATCCTCTAAAGGGCCAGCACCTCCCTGAGAACGGATTTACCCCAGCATGACATAACAAAGGAACAGATCCTGCTGAGTGTCCAGGAGAGTCTAAAAAAGTTATATAAAGCTGGCTTGACCCCAAATTCTGATGAGAGGATTGAAGCCATCGTTGCAGAAGTCGCACATGCAGTCGATTCGTCAACTTCTGCACAGCCTCATGTATGGACTAGGACCAGTGATATCATGAAAATTATTTCATTGAATTTAAAGACATTTTTTGCACAGCAATGCAAGACCAAACACCAGGCTTCTTTGGAGGAGAATGAAAACATGTTGGATTCCGTTACTGCGGATGCAATGATTACAGTCATGCATCAAGTAGAACATTTATTTCATAGAGGTGAAAACCATACTGTGAAAAAACTAATAACGACCATGAAGGCGGCAACCAAAATTCTGTCTTGCCAAAGTATTTCTTCAAAGGATATTTCTGCTCTTGGTTCCGATGACCTTGGTGAGCTCAAAATTTGTGAGAAGAAGAAGCTCAGCCAGAATCAAGACATAGGCTCAAGCAATGCATTGAACAGGCTCTCCAGTGAGCAGTTCTGCATAAAAGCGAAGAAGGCTATAAGTGACATTCTCATCGAAAAGGTCAAAGTTGTACAATCCACATGTTCAGCCCGACCTTGTTTGTCATCCGCTTCTCTTCTTGTGAGTAAAATCAATATGGAAGGGAATGAGCGCTCCTCCAGCTGCTCTTCTCAACCAATTTACTCACTTAGTTCTAGAATTGTTGATACATTTGTGAAGGAACTTGTATCACTAGTAGAATTCACAGAATGTACAAGGCAGTTAGATACAGATGAGGAAACGGATGAAAGCATGTATAGTGAGCCTTCTGTGGTACCAGAGAGTCAGGTTCTTGCAGCAGCTAAAGGGCTTTATGACAAAGTGCATGGAAAGATAAAGCAGTTTTTCAGGGACCCAGTTATTCTTTGGCACAAAGGCGTTTCCACCTCTCATATTGACCAAATGGAAGCAGAGGCACACTTAATGGATGCTACTTCTGCTGAATACTCTCAGCACTCCACTAGCAGTGAGCAGCTGCTGCACCCCACTATGCCACAGCTCAAGACAACACACAGTAATACCACAAATAGTGTTGCCTTAGGACAACTGGATTTAAACCAGGCTCAGCTTGATGAATGCACAAAGGATGCTTTGAGAGGAGTCCTTACCTCCTTTTTGTCTCAGTCAGAGTCAGAAGAACCTGGCTCATCCTCTAGTGTATCTACTGACACATTTGTGGAACGTGTGATTTTCCAACTGGATGATTTGATTCCAGCCAGCTCCTCGAAGAGTGCAGTGAGCGGCAGTGATCACTCCAGCAAATATTCAGGTTCAACATCTAAAAAATCTTCTTTGACATGTTTTGAAAAACTCACAAGTGAGACATTTCAAACAAATGCTCTTAATGCTGCAGGTGAGGCTGTACTTAAAACAGTAAAATGCTGTTGTTGTGACAGACTCGAACAACATTTCTCAGAAAGAGTTCAAGTGAGCTCTTTCTTTTTTCCTTCTGTCACTGAGATAGTGGAGCTAGACACAGCTAATGCAGATGTAGGTGCTGCAGCATCAGCAATGGCCAGCCAGTTTGTGACTGATCTGCAAGGTTGTATTGAAGCTTTGCAATCTAACAAGATGGAAACTGACATATCAAATAAAAATATTTTTTTTACCTCTGTTACAAAATTATACACAAATCTAATGGACAAGACTGAACAGTTTTTTGCCCAAATATCTTGTCAGGGAATTAGCCACAGTAAGCAACTGATACAGGAGAAAGAGTGCGAGCATGTTTGTATGGAAGAGCACAACCTCCACTCAGGGGCTGATGCCAGTGGTACAACCAAAGAGATTTTGAGCAAAGTTTTCAGTCTCTGCAAAGACGAGATGGTCAGTGAGAACGTAGAGTGTAACACACGCCCTGCTGATTCCACTGATGACATGAATTCCATGCTGCTCCTTGAAGCTTGTTTTGCCATGCCAGAGTCACCTCACCAGGAACCTGGTATTGAGAACAGCTCAAATAAAACTGTCACATCTCCTGCAAAGCTTGTTGAAAAACTTTCAGAAGAAGAATTTCAAAGAAAAGCTGCAGAGATTGTCAGTGAGGTTTTGGTACTTGCTCAGAGAACTTTTATGGAGTCCTTAGATTTCCAGAAGGCAGAACCACAGATGTCTCATCTGAAGGTTCAGAATGTGGCTTCTGATTTAGTCACAGAAGTGACTGATGTAGTGCAGCAACTTCTGGAAGCCACAGGTTCCACTGACACACCAGCAAGCCTCTGCACTGACATAAAAGAGTGCTTTGCTAATGATTTACAGACTTTACACCACAGCTTTCAAACCACTATAGAGGATGCTGCTGTGATAGTCTGGACCACCATTTGCAAGACTTTCCAAAGCCTAAGGAGGAAAATCAAAAATTTGTTTGCCAAGTATCATCTGGCACACTGCAACATGGAGAACAATGAAAAGGAAGACATGTTTGTTTTTCTTAATGAAGAACTGGCAGAGTCTATTAGTTTTGATAATTCAGAGGATTTCCAGATGATAAGAGGCATTATCAGTTCACTAATTGACAACATTGGTGGTAATGATGCCCAGTTAACAAACAAACCTCAAAGGCTGAACACTAACGTATTGAGTGGCTCCAGAAGCAAAATAGCCAAATATGCATCTGGTTCACTTTACAGCCTTAATGAGACACTCACTGAGGCACCTTCTGTGCAAAACGTTAATACTAACATAGATGACAGGGTTGAAAATTATCCGTCTCTTGTCTCACGGGAATCAGTTGTTAGTATGGTGCACACAATCTCAACTGCACTTGATGTGAAGAATGTAGATTGTACTCTCTCACCCACTCTTCCCTCAGTTGGGGAAAGAGTTGAGAGAATGTTGTGCAGTGAAAAACTGAGCCCCCTGTCTCACAATCTTAGTAACCAGATTCATCATCTTTATTTTAAAAGTCAGAAAGGAATGACAGCCATAAAGGCTGTCTCTGATCCTGTACTTTTGAATGTAGAGCAGAGTAGCAAATTCCACAAAACAGACATTATCAGAGAAATCACTCAAGTATATGCTGAGGAGACTGTGAAGCATTTTTTCTTACCTTGCTTTAAGGTTCCATCAGATTGGACAATGGAAGTGGGAGGGGTTTTCCAACAGGTTTCATCTTCAGCATCTTGCCCCAACTTCCTGTATTCTTTATCTGATGTGGTACCTAAGGGTGCTTCCAGATCTCCTTCACAGTTACTACAGAGCACATTACTTGTTCTTGTAAAAGTCATGGTTAAGGATGTCATGAACATGCTAGACCTGACTCTTCAATCATCAGGTTCATTGGAGGACCGAACTGACATGCAGCCGTTATTTGACAGTGCGCGTCTCTTCAGTATACCTTCTTCAGGTGCTCCAACGGATGTTGTTACGAATTCCTCTGATCTGTCACTGACATTAGTGGATTCCATGTCAGATGAGTACACCAGTATGATCACTATGTTGCTCATTCGTCTATTTTCAAAGCTGAATGATGAGGAGTCACTTTCTGATGATCTACTGGACGTTTCTGGACCACTTATCAAAAGAATAACCACAGAAATTGGTGCTACTTTGGGTAATGCAAAGACATTTGCACATGGTTTGAGACTTCAAAAAGTCTTCAGAGCCATTTACCACAATCTACTGCAAGAGTTTGGCAGCAAGGAGATTCTCCTCAAAGTGATTATGTCTGAAGACCCATTGTTTGAGAAGAGACTGATCACATGCCTAACACGTGAATTAATACAAACCTCTGAAACTCCAAAGTCAAAGAAGCAAATATTCTTATCAAAGTTTTCAAAAATGAAAGCCTTTTTTGCCATCAAATTTCAGGTAAAATCTACTATAGTTAATGTTCATTTTTATGCTGTACGTGTTCTTTTATACAGTTGTATGGCAACAAAACAACCAACAGAAATTTGTGTAACATTCCTCTCACAGTATCTTCTCCAAATCATATAAATTTACTAATTTACAATTTCTGAAACCAGAGATCAAAGCCAACCAATGACAAGGAGCAGTCTAATGATGGGGATCGAAAGTTGGATCCAACTGCTGCTCACGTTGATCCAGGTAATTGACCAAATGTTTTTAAGAAATATATATGTTGCTAACAAATGTACAGGAATGATGACTATGGCCAAATGATATTAAAACTTGTACATTTTATTTTAGTCCTCTGTTCACGGTGCTTACCTTGGGTTGCACCATTTGCCTCAAGAGCCAAGACTTTGAAGAAGAGAGCTCACAAGGGCTTATTCTCCAGATTTTTTTCTCATTTTAATCCTTGATACAAATATGCCCTTGATTAATGTTCTAATAAATACCCTTGCATTGATTTGGGATCTGACTTCATTTTGACACACACTCCCCTGCACTGCCCATCTTCAAATCTAGTCTGGGAGCATGGTATTACTTGCCCCTACTTCAACCATTACAGCAACTGTTATTGTGTTTGACAGTAGTGTGCATAGAGCCCCAATGTGGCTGAGTCAATGCCACTGCTCACATGCATACAATACTGTATGTTATAATATAACCACACACAATTATCCCCTTGAGTGGACTGCAGTGGAATGAGGAGTACTGTGTATGTAACATGATATTCCTTTAGGGGACATGGGTTTGAGAGTGCTAGTCCTTAATTAGTGTCCATGTGAGGAATATAAACACTACAGAGTATGACTCCTCTGTTCTGTGTTGGTGACCTGAACATGTGCTGGCCATGTTTAAACTACTCTTACTACTAGTAAAAATAACTTTATACTACACCCGCTGTGTCTTGCCTGCTGAGCCTGATTCCAGTAGAGATAACTACAGGATTTTCAGGAACAATTATCCAAATACTAAGGAAGGCAAGGTGTTGAGAAAGCAATGCTGATAAAGCTGTCACTTACTGTAGGAGGTCAAACACACAGATACATACACACCCTCCCGCACACAGACAGAATGTTCTGGATGGATGGAACATCTTTTTTTCCCAAGCCCTAATAAGAGACAGACTGCATCCTGCAGTGAACTTTATCCTGCACCTGGTCACTGTAATTCATTCATCTTACTTACAGTCTGCCATCCTGCAATATCACTCTTGGCAGCAGCGTGAATTTATCTGGGAGATAGATCTAAAGATGTTTAGAAAGGGTCGGGTGAACTAGTGTGGTTGAGAGTTATGTAAGAGACCCCCTTTCACCTCTGCAGTAACAGACAACCAGGCCAGGATAGCTCACCTTACATAATCTACATTTGGCAAAAAAACACTGGTGACCTCTTTGAATGGGTGAATTTTATAGTTTGCCATACACACACACACACAAATAAACTTGCCATACGCTCATACAAAGAATTTCATTAATGTAATTTCCATGAAATAGTCCATTAATGAAAGGGATGAAATCCACATTACATTGTATTCTGCATCTACTGTATTTACTGTGCTGTAAAACCCAGCCCTGGTCTTACTCGCATCTGTTTTAGCCCACTTCTGGACTGACTCCCCCATATAAGGCATGTACTAGATGATTCTATATATCAGAAGGTCTGTTAAGGAGATCAATGAGGAGCTCAGCTCCTCCCTTTTGCGGGGAGTCCTCTGGTCTCATGTGAGCTAATAGGTCAGCGCACAGCTGCTACATATGATATACTGTACATGAATGGGTATTATTAGTGCAAAGGAGCCAGAAGGGCACTCAGAGGAAAGGATGGAGGATGACAGATTCCAGATGAATCTGTTCCAGATTATTGACAGAGGTAGACCCTGATATAGTGCAATAACTTTAGGTTTTTCATGGTATATATCTTGACTTGGAACTGTCTTAAGCAAAAGTGGCCATCTCTGCCCTGAGCGTCCATACAATCCATTCATCCATTTCCACCTTTAGATCATTTTTAGTTGTCATACATGGAGCAGCTCCCTGATGCAAGAATGATCAGTTCTGTGTGTTTGTTCAGTGGAGGAGAACTTTGGTGGTGTGAAGAACTTTTCCACTCCTGGGTGAGACAAGAGGCGTGTGTTCAAGTTAAAGTTGCTTTATTGCTCTATTTGCGCACAACAAATAAAAACTTTAAAGCAATCACGAAATATATACCAAGATTACTGTGTAAATAGTTCTGTGTAAGGTCATGTTAGCAATTTTTTGCTTCCTAGAAATGGAGGCACTAGCATTCCCAGAAGTCAGTACTGTACAGGACAGGACAACTGTATGCTCTCTGTTGATTTACAGTATGTCAGTGCTTGTGCTCAGCAATATATGTAAAATTGTTTATGCATACGTTCTCACAGTTCTGCTTCAGGCTCTTTGCACTCAGTGGCTGACAATGAAAGTGCATGCTTTGTATTTACTGCACTGGTCGGATACAGGGGCCATGTGAGAAGGGGGTAAAGGTCAGTGAAACCGAGGCATGTTTCCACGTGTGCAGTGTGTGGGAGTGTGTGTGTGTGTGGAGAGTCCATGGTGTGCTGGGAAAGCCCCTGTGACACACAGCACACTGGCCAAGTTTACCTGAAGGACAGAGTGATGATGTGTTACATCGCATGAGGTGACTAGCAAAGGGTCAGGGTCACACAACACACACACACACACACAATTGGATTCTAGTCAAAGTTGAGGTCAGTACCCTTTTTGACCTACAAATGCACTGTAAAGAGATAGTTAGATGGTGTGAGGTTAACAGAGTATCTGTAATTGTGCCAATTACAAAACAAGTAACACACACACACACACACACACACACACACACACACACACACACACAGACACAGCCTTCAGCCTATCTGCATCTGACCTCTCCACTCAGCGAAGGCCTGTAACGTGAAAAATATGAAATTAATTGATGCTTTAGAGGCACATAAAGAGACATACCGTGGCGTATTTCCTTAAATTAGGGCCAGGACAGGCCTGGTTTAATGGCTGGGTGCGTGGCCGATACATGCATTTAAAAGTCGGGCCTGGTATACAGGCCGGGCCAAAAAAATGAAGAGATTTGGCAAATGCATAGAAAAAACACTATTTATTTATTTATTTATTTATTTCAGAGGAAAAATAAACTAGCCTCTATAATATTTAAATTTAAAGCACTACGCCACCGTTCTTCAACATTGAAATATGTGCGGAATCGCACAGACATGGCACGCATATCAAATGAAAGTGCAGACCCAGGGCTTTTAAATGATACCAAACACTATTTCTATAATTTCACTTCGCTTCATAACTTATGAACGGCAAAACTTACCAGTCTTTACAGTCCTAAAACTTACCAATCTTTTAGTCCAGGTATATTTCTGCATGGTACTATTTATAATATTGATATTTTGTCCTGCTGCATCCAACACTTGTTGTTTTCTGTTTTTCTGTTCCTATACATTCATCAAAAGGAGAACGCAGTGTCTAGTTGTTCTAAAGCATGCTAATGTGTAGTAGCCAGGTCAGGTCACTTGAGTTCATGGACGCAGAGAAGGAGACTATACAGTATGTTTTGAGTAAGGAGAGAGGAGAAAAACAAACCCTTCATCAGTAATGATAATAATAATATAAAATCGTAGCCTAGCCTACCTGTAGTTCACCGTAATTAAAGAGTGTGGTACAATAGCAGACTCTAGCCACTGGGTCAATAAGAAATAAAGGCCTGCCTGTTATTAAAGCCTACCTAAAATTAAGGCCTGAGCTTTGGGTGAGCTAAGTAAATAAAGGTCCCGGCCATAATTTCAGGAAATACGGTATATGTGTTTGTGTATTATTGTGTATTGTGTGTGTGTATCACCTTGTAAAGCAGTACTCTATTTAAATTGACATTGAAGCTCTGGGCCACTCTGCTCCTTATTCTCCTCTTCCTCCAAACGACCCAGGCCCTCTGCTGCACTGAGTCATTATGCTAACGAGAGAGAGAGAGAGAGAGAGAGAGAGAGAGCATGGTCTTGGTCCTGTGTTTTCATCTGTTGAGCTGTGATGTGTGTGATGTGTTAAAAATCATCCCCGTTTTGTGACTAGCATTGTCACCTGTTTTGTGAGCTGTTACGTGAGGTGACTGAGTTCCTCATCCCTGTGCTCTGGTGCTGATGTGGGTGGGGTTGGTGTGAATCTTACCATGGTGGACACTATGAGAGAGGTGGCCGTGCGGTTCTTCCAGCAGGCCCAGTACAGCTGCAGCAACCTCCTCCGAGACACTCGCTCCTGAACATACCGACGCCACACACACCAGTACCATTGCCTGGAGCGGAGCACACACACACACACACACACACACATTAACTAAATGCTAACTAAAGGTTGATTTGTCTTAGGGCCCACACACTCTAACCCTAACTCTAACACATTGGACACAAATGTACACATACATGAGTTTGTATTGTCTCTCTGTTCGTCTCCTGTGAACAAACTGCAACCAGCGTGAGAACACAACCTTACAGACCACTATCCCATGCCTCCGGCCAGTCTGCAACACATACACAAACACATATTTTAATATGCATTTTATGCAGTTAAACTGAAAACTTGTGAGGGCGCATGCTGTCATACAAACACACACACGCGCACACACGCACACACACACACACACACACACACACAGTCCAAAGCCCTTCCACACCAAGCACTCATAGTGGTGATTTTACCTTCCTCTTCCAAGTATTCAGAGCCCCTTTTAAGATGCCCCTCCTCCTTGCTTCACACACGCGCGCTAAACACACACGCTTGTCCCTCTGGGTGAGTGCAGTCCGTCGCCACATGTCGAACACCTGCCGCATGAGCATCTCACACACTCGTGCCCGCATGTCATCACACAGCTGCTCCGTGTCCTCACACATCGAATGCCAGGCCTGGAACTTTCTGGAACAGAGAGACATTCGGGGGCCTGAGAGTGCACGCAAGACAGACCCCTGCTGATGTGTGCGGTGTCATCTTTGCATGTGCGAAGTGTGAAGTAAATACAGTAGAAGAGCAAAGTGTGCGTTATATGTGGACTTGAAGGTGTGTTTAAGGTGTCAGTGCATGTAAGTGCATATGTGCATGTGTGTGTGTGTGTGTTTGTACTACCTGCGTTGCAGTTGTGTGTTGTGATGCTGTGAGGCCTTCTGGTGGAGCTGATGAGCTCTGAACCACAGATGGAAACTTCCAGAAATCCTCCTGCCATCAAGCCACAGCCTCATGGCCTCTACCATCGTCCTTTTAGCTCTGCGATCTACAAACAAACAGAAGATTGATTTTTTTTGTACCGCAAGACAAATCCCCCAAATCGAAAAAGCAGTCAGGAAAATGTGACAAAGGGGATTGCTTGTGTGTGTGTGTGTGTGTGTGTGTGTGTGTGTGTGTGTGTGTGTG
>JAGFZM010000179.1:22750-35853 GCA_017657215.1 Limnothrissa miodon | reverse complement strand
TGTGTGTGTGTGTGTGTGTGTGTGTGTGTGTGTGTTTGTATGGGACCTGCCTAGCCAGTTGTATCTGCTGGCTCCTCTGCTGTAGGTGTATGACTCCTCTAGTGATGGTGAGTGCTCTCCTCCATCTCCTCAGAGCTGCCTGCAGTCTCCTCCTGTCCTGTAGGAGGTGCAATTGCTCCTCTTGGCTATGCAGCGCCTCAACCTTGGCCCGAGCTTCACGCCATCTTCCAAATGCCACTACGCACATGCACATCATTCAAATCACTCACCAAAACTTTACGCATCGTGTGTGCACGCAACAGCTCAAGGCACAAATGTGTCACTGTCATAGTCTCTCTCTCTCTCTCTCTCTCTCTCTCTCTCTCTCTCTCTCACACACACACACACACTCTCAAACCATATGCCAGAGGTAAGTTCAGGACCATGAACATCTGCTAGAACATCAGAGGTGTCTACAAAGACAGAGCGCTGAGCAGGAGGTTCAGTGTTAGGAAGAAAAAGGAAAGAAGAGTTCCAGAAGAGTAACTGAGTGAGGAGCAGGTCATTGTGTCACCCTGACACCTGCACCAGGTGAACAGAACAGACTTGAATGAGAGAGAACGAGAGAGAATGAAAGAGTAGGAGAAAAGGAGAAATACAGATGATCAGAGAGAATGACAGAAAGGTAATGTGTGTGTGGGGGTCTATATGTGTGTCTGTCTGCAGGCCGATAGCTGACTTGTGCTTGTGTTGGTGCGTGTGTGTGTGTGTGTGTGTGTGACTGGGCCTAACCTTGTAGTGTTCTCCTGGAAAAGAGCTGCTGGAGGCTTGTGGTCAGGCGAAGAAGAGCACGTTCATGGGAGAGCAGATGCCAGCGCCCCAACACCCTCCTGGACAACCACAATATCACAACAGCAGGCATAATCATACACACCATGTGCTTACAGAGTGTACTGAAAGCCAAGGCTTTCAACCAGAGTGTGCCTGTCTTTTATGTCAGTTGGTTTGCTCTAACCAGAAACACCACCAGATAGCAGCTCATTTTTTGGGCTTTCTTTCTGTACACCATTTTTTTAATTGATAATTTTGTGGTGATGACACCACATTCATTGGTCTAAATACCAACAATGATCAAAGAGCCTACTGAAGGAGCTAACTGTGAATTTCAGGAGGACAGGAGACCAGTTTGACCACATTACCATCAAAGATGCTACTGTAAAGAGGGAACAACTTCAGACCTTCACAGAAGACCTGACCTGGGACGGTCACACTAACCATATTGTTAAAAAAAAGCCCAACAGCGTCTTTTCTCCCTCTGAAGACTAAGGACATTTTGTATGCGCTCCTAGAGGCTAAGGGCCTTTTACAGGGGCACATCACAGAGCTGCTCGGCAACCAAATGAAAAATGAAGCCAAAAGAATCAGTATAGACGCCAGCCATCCTGTCCGCTACCATCTGGCAAGTGATAACGAAGTCTTAAGGCTCAGACCACAAGCCTCAAGAACAGTTTATTTCCAAGATGTCAGACTTATGAACATGTAAATATAGACCGCATGTGCCCATTTCCTTTCTTATCATACTATTTAACTATTTTTCGCTTTTTGAGATGCAACACTCAAGAATTTATACTTATGCTAGTATAATGAGATGTTATAAAGACAATCTTAAATCTTATTGGTGACGAAATCATCAAAACTCCTCAAAAGTCCTTATAATTTCATTTTAATGTCCCTCTCCACAGTCAGTTTGAAGACATGTTGGATAAGTTTAGTGCAATGTAATTACACAGAGGATAGGAACAGCATTATACTATATTTAGCAAACAGAGACACAAAATGCTATTAATGCTAGGTATAGTTGTACAAAGAATGTTGTAAATACAGAACATCAAGACATTTTCTCTACTTATTATTATTTTTTTGTCAGCCAATCAGAAAGCAGTATTCCAGGATTTAAATCATTACAAGAATGTTTTTGTGCAAGTCCACTGACATCATCACAGGCAGAATGTTTTTGAGCAGCCAACCATTCCAGCCACCATTTGGAATCCTCTGAACATTCTACCTTGCGCAAAGTAGAATATTGAGGTAGAACTTTCAATCATTTTGATCGAGACAACACTGAGAGAGAGCTTTCTGCTGGCAATTTGAGATATATTCATTGATTCACTTGGCTTACTTACTACTTGATATTGTCAATACTGTACAATCATTGATATTCATCCCTGGAAGACAACAAAAGAACTTATATTTACATCTTTAGACTAAACAGGTCAGTTTCACTGGGAGTGAAGATGGAGCCGAGAGAGCAAAGGGGTTTAATGGAAATGATGAGAGCTTTCTTTACCATCATCAGAAAGCGGTTTGGACAACTGAGAACTCGACAGAAAACAAATAACTATAGAATCTGTCGCAACTTGGCCATGGCCAAGATTGAGTCCAAGAAGGAGAAGAGACTGAAGAGGGCCAAGGTGACCAAGGTAAACAACTCAGCTGCTGTTACAGCTGAAGTGATCAGCTCTAAGAGAAATGAGGATGGTGCTCCCAGAGGCCTGCGTGAGAGAATGCTGACTGCTCTGCGGGTTCTTCGTGAGGGCCGCAAACCACAGTGGGTGCGTCAGAGAGGCGGGAGAAGAAACACAGATGGTCTAAACATGGACTACACTGAAACACTTAATGAGCCTCAGGCCAGAGAGGACATCCAGAGTAGGGCCAGAGAGAATGTCCATGAGACTCAGGCCAGCCTTGAGATAAAGGTCAGAGTGGACATCCACCGTCAGGCTTTGGAAGACAACCCATCTCAGGCCAGTGACAACATGAATAGCTTATACATGGATGGCCTAAACATGGAGTACTCTCAGGTTGGAGCCGATCTCATGACTCAAGCTGGAGATGAAATTCAAACTGGGGCTGAAGAAAACATCCAGACTCAGGCCAACCCTGACATTCTGACCACAGTGGATATCCAATCTCAGGCTGGCAAAGGCATTGAGAGGGCTAAAGATCCATCTGACCCTCAGGCCAGAGAGGATATCAAAACTGAGGTCAAGGATGAGCTTCAGACTCAGACTAGTCTTGTGCTTAAAGAGGACATCCAAACTCAGGCCCAAAATGCTATTCTGCTTGATGAACCAGCAAGTAAGAATACAAAACATAGATTTCAAACCTTTAAATTAGCCTATGTCCATGTCTTTTCATATGTCTCATACACTACAATAAATACAATGCAACTAGTTCTGTAAGAAACTGCTAAATCATGCCAAAACATTCACTTTTTATCACTTCAAACAGGCTGGGTTGTGGCATATGGCCAAATGTGGCAAAGGATGGCCCAGCATGAAGGCTGTGACCTTTACAAAGAGGACATCCATGCCATTCAGGCTAAAGAAGAGCCAGCAAGTAAGAACTAAAATGGCACAGACCGTAAAGAGTAACTTCATGCCTGCAGTTAACTTCTTATGTGAATAGTATAGACAAATTAACATACTAAATGATGCCCATATATTATCTTTTCTCACTTTTTCTAAAAGGCTGGGTTGTGGCAAATAGCCAGATGTGGCAAAAGTCTGTCCAACATGATCAGAACCTCCGTGTGGAGAATGTCTTCGACACTCAGGCTAAAGAATCTCTAGATGACATTCTGGCAAGAGAAGGTCTTGAGGCTGATGAACCAGCAAGTATGAATACAATTAACACAAACCTCAAGCCATTCATTCAAGTTCAAGTCTTTTTATGTCTCATATACTGCAATAAATACTATTTAATTTGTATAGGGGTAATAATCAGCTAATTCTTGCTAAAGACTCACATGGCAGAGACCATAAATGGCAACTTGGTGCTGGCAGATACCTTCTTATATAAACAGCTGCTAAATTATGCCCACAGATCATCTTTTTTTTTTTTTTACTTTTTTTAAACAGGCTGGGTTGTGGCCAATAGCCACATGTGGCAAAGGACTGTCCAACAAAATGAACTGGACCACTATGGGGAGGATGCCTTTGAAACTCAGGCTAGAGAGTCTTTTGATGACATTCTAGCGAGAGAAGGTCTTGGGGCCGATGAACCAGCAAGTATGAATACAAACAACATAGACCTTAGGCTCAAGTGCATACATATATGTCACATACTTTACAATACATATTTTTGAATGTGTATTGCTGTAATAAACTGCAAAGTGATTTAGCTTAGTTTAGTTATTATTAAAAACATTAACCTTTTGTCTTTTTAAACAGGCTGGGTTGGAGTGTATTGCTATGCTCTCAACGAAGAGGACCTCAAGGCCATTCAGGCAACAGAAGAACCAGCATGTAAGAGCACAAATTACATAGATCATAAACGGTATCTTCATGCACGCAGTTAACTTTGTATGGGAAAAACCTGCTAAAAATGCCCACAAATAATCTTTTTCCATTCTCTTAAAGGTTGGGCTATGGCCAATTGGCAAAGGATGGCCCAACATGATGTGGAGGGTGACTTTGACGGTCAGGCTATGGAATCTCTTGATGATATTCTCGCAAGAGAAGATCTTGAAGCTAATGAACCAGCAAGTACGAAAACAAACAACATAGGCCTTAAAATACATTGTTACCAGCTCAAATGAACAGCATCAGGCAGACACAGTTCAAATCCATTACCAGAGTTAACCTTTCTCTTTTTTCTTTTATACAGGCTGGTTGGTGGCCAATGGGCAGATATGGGGACAAAAACAGTTTTGTCACCTGCAAATGGCAGTCATGTAAGTAAAATAGAACCGATAAAAAGTAGAACATAACCTGTGTCAAGAATCACAGATTGTACTTAAGGGAGAATTTTCTGGTCTAGAACATTACAGGCTAATCCTGAACGCCAGTACCACTCAATGAATACTATTTCATGTGTTCCACAGTTTCCCCAAACACCAGGTGGAAGCCTTAGCCAATCCTCATGTGGCCATCCTGCATCAACACCGTGAAGCTGACTACTGATCGTTGTGACTGTTGTGCCTTTCAGAGCCATATTCTGCTATTGCTAATATAATAAACATTAACAATTCATTGTTATTTGAATATTGCATTGTATTATTATCTTATTGATACTCCACATCTAATAAATGTTTTCCATAATTGAATGCATAAAATTGTTGTAGCCTCATGGGACACACTGTCCTGCTCATGGAACTTTACAGGCGCACCTGTTGGACGAAAAACAACTCCTTGATTGAAACCTGTCTAACTCACCTCTGCATCACAGAATCACCCAGATACCTTTCCAACGATATCGAGAATATGCCTGAGTCTAAAACTATGTGCAAACTGCGCTACGTGCAACTTGGACATGTCGTTTGAGAAAAAAAATGAAAGGGTGAATGAAGAGGTCTATGTGAGTGTGATCTGTTTAAAGCAGCTAGTACTGTATGTACCAACCAACATGTGAGTCCCAGAGACCTTACAGATAGCACACAGTGTAACTGTGAAAATGAAATCCATGGCTTCGGGCCCACTGGCAACTCAACCCTTATTCAACGGCATGACATTTACAGAGCAACTACTTTGCTCCATGCCCTGCTGCACAGCTTGGCATCATTATTCATTTCAAACACTGTGGACATTGACAACTGCAAGAATCCAATCAACAAGCCATTATTCTACTTCACGCCCATCGGAGGGGGTTGCCGAGGGCAGACTCACCTCGTTATAACGAGCAATCTCTCTCTGCTGCCCTGTTGGGTGACAGTCCTCTTCCTCCACACCAGGAAGCAGTGATGTAGTACACTCCTCCTGTGGACCTCAGCACTCTCCTTTGCCTCCACAACACGACCACACCTCCGCAGCTCAACGCGCTCTATCCACACACGCCATGCCTTGACTAACACACACACCCTAGGAGAACACACACACACACACACACACACACACATAAACACATAAACACATAAACAAGTATACTGTTCCAACATACAGTACAGTATATTTAATTAACGGCAGCAATTACCACATGTGCAAATGTGTGTTCTCATTTAGTTCTAATGGGAACCCTGGAGGAAACCAGAATCATTTAATGAGAATCATTTTACAATCCTATAAATCAGCAACTAGTGAAACATTATTACCACATGATTGTTTCTAGAGAATAATGGCTGAACAGGCCAGAGAGAGATTAATGAAACAGCTGACTGACTGACTGACTGAGCAATCACTGATTGTGGGTGGCTACTACAAGCATGCATGAAACTTTGAATAAAACATGAAAAATAAACAAATAAAAGGATGCTGGGGTACCAGACCTGTGCTTGCCAGTGGCCTGCTGTTGACTCTGGTGAGCTGATGTCCAGTCAGTGAAGGCTCGTTTCTGCAGCCTAAGTTCCCTGCATTGTCGGGCCAGCCGGTGTCTGAGGCTGGCTGTTCTCCAGACAGTAAAAGTGTGTGTCTGCAGGGTAAGGCGCCACACCCCAGAGGCCTGCTTCTCCTGCTCCGTACGCCGTCTCTGCCTTGCACACTCATGCTGCCACTGTAGCCAGTGCCTATAAAGCAGGACTAGACTACACGCACACACACACACACACACACAATTACGACAAAAACACACTGTGCCAAGGGTATATACACAGGACGGTACAGACTCTCTGTGAGATTCTCTCTTTCTCACACAAACACACACACACACACATTTACAATCCAGTTTAGGTAATGTATGGCCAATCCGTGCTGTACCTATAGAGTCTCTGATCCATTTTTTTCTTACAGTTGTGGTTGATGCCTGACTGGAAGTTTGCTTCCACAATAGTAAAGTATGGCAAGTGTGACATATTGGTCAATCAATCAATCAATAAATCAATTTGTCAATAAAGCCAGGTCCCAGTTGAGTTTGATAGACATTTTTAAGAGGCACTTAAAGTGATTGTATTTCTTCAGTCCAGTTTGTTCTACAGTTTTTCTAAAGCCTTTAATGAACTGGTTGTATTTTGGGTGCAAAGAGGGGTGTGAAGGGGAAAAAAAAAAACAGAAACGCATCTGCCCTACCTCAATCAGTACAGGATTTCACAGCTGACAGACACAAATGTCTCACCAGCATTCAGCCTGGTTAACCTATTAACTCATTCCATCAGACCACCAACCCATCCCCCCTCCGCCCACCACACACTCATCGCACCAATATCCCACCAACCCCCACCCCCCCCATAAACAATATTTAGTCACTCTGTAATACACCACGTTGCAGGTTTATTCACTGCTTTTAGCAAAAAACTATCTCAACAGCCCCTAGTCTCCCGACCACATAGCTGACTATAACTGACTGAACCTCAATTGTGGCCTCCAGCTTCAACCAGGACCACTTCCAACTGCACTTACAACCTCTATACAATTGTTGCACAAGCAGTGCATCTTTTTCTTTCATTTCCCTCATTCTGAAAATGAATGCAAAGCTAAAAGATTTTAGCACAACATTAATATTTACAAGGAAAATTAATGCCATTGAAGCCTATGGCAAAGGGGTGTCAATATTGTCAACTCGTACTCCCTTTATATCCCTCTCTGAACGCTCCCGTTGCACAAGACACTTGAAGTTTCTTTGACACTTGAAGTTTTTTTCTACTGCAATGCATTATGCTCATTATAAGACGTCCACGTTTGGCGTCAATTCCTTTCATTAGCGTTTAACACTAGGCCCCTACCAGCCAGTAGAAGCATTAGGAAACAAGAAACCAAATGACCAAAAGGAAATTCATCGTATTATTAGCGATTGCATTTGTACTGTAGGCATGCAGTCATAATTCCTCGTCGTAATTTATGCCTTTAGGCTATATATTACTTGGAAATTTAGCTTACTTTCTGTCAGCCTTCTAACGTTTATCTCATTAATGCAAAGTCAAGAGAATGGGTGGTTATGGTGATAGACAATTTTTAAATAGCCTAACACAATTCGAACTTTAATGCTGAGCGAACTAAAATTAGACTCTAAACTAAAATCTGCCTCTTAGCCTGTCATTCTATGTGTATATGCACATGATTAACCAAAAAATATAGATATCCTGACCTCTGGTGATCTCACCGCTTGCCGGGAAACAGAAGAGTCAAGGAGAATAATGCGCATCAGTTGAACTTCGGTAATCAAATTGGCCATATGTCATATATCCACTATCCAGCAGAGGGAAACAAATGTTTCCGACTTATTCCGCCGGATTTTAAATTTATCATTAGAGTGCACTGGTTGGCTAGTTGGTTGGTCAGCCGCCCCCCCCCCTAAAAAAAACTCGGATCTGCACGATTCACACAAGTCACCCAAAATGACGTGAAAAAAGCGAGAGGCGCCGAAAAGCGAGCTGTTTGCATCCCTGGATACCACAGGCTCCAACAAGACTGAAGAAAGTGTGTGCAATGTGTGGGTGTGTGGGTGTGAACTTTAATTGCAGTACATGGGCTGAGCCTTTAAAACACAGTAATCCAGGGAGGAAAGTGTCTTAGGCATTCGAGACTCCAGCGAATCAGTTCACTTGCTCCATTAATACTTTACAGCTTTTGTGTATCTCTCCAAACAAACATGCCCCTGGCAATGCACAGCTCGCCAACACACACACACACAAGCTCTAACATGAGACATTAGGTGAAGTGTGAACACGTGTGTGTGTGTGCTGTAGAGTGGAGGCCACAGGAAGCTAAGGGATTTGATGAGGTAATGTCTCCACATGGGTGACTGGCGATATGGTTTCGTACGGAGATTCTCATCTGTTACGACATGAACAAACACAAAGGATGATCTTTGTGCATGTTGGCATGTCTGGACATGGTGAACAGGTTGAAGACCCTGGAGAGTTTGTGGCAGGTACGCAAACAGGGTAAAAAAGAAACACCCCTAATGTCTCATTCTTGACAAAATGAGGAAGAGTTGTGTGTCTGTGCATATTTGAATAATTTCAGGCTATACACGGGTTCGGGTTTTAAAAAGCCATCAGTCAAAATGTACATGCCGGGTTCGGGCCGAATCTTGTCCCATTTCCAGCTTTATGCTACAGTAGTTACAGTAGTTGAATGGCAGCCTGGGCTTAACAGTCGTCAGGAAGGTTTATTCAACTTCTGACCCAATATTGTTGTGAGGTTGCTGGTGTTGCTGGTTACTGGACGGGAGTGGGGTTTATGCCAGTCATCCCTCCGGATGCTGTTATTACTACAAGGTACTAGACCATGTAGCTAGACCATGTGGGACTGATTCAGTCATATATGATCATACACATGACATAGTACATGTTTGGATGAAGGATGTTTGAAGTAAGGACATTGTTGTAACCATACACAATAAGTAAGAAAGTATCTAGGCTGTGTGTACTGCTGTAACAGTATACTGTAAATGTAAAGTGAGTGTCTTACTGGTAGTGTATGAGTGCTGCCCGGAGAATCTCCTGGTCATGTGAGCGGCTTCTCCAGGTGCAGTAGGCTGTGTGCAGAAGCAAAGTGTTACTGGGCTGGGTGAGCCTCCTCCTCAGGTCCTCCACTGTCCCATCATGCCCTCTTCTCAGATGATACCTCCGGCCATGTCTGGCAGCCACACGTGCCTTCCACTGAGAGAAACATATCAGAGGGCAATAAAATTATCTATTACCATTAAAAAAAAAAAACTTCCTGTTTGTTATTAAAAACAATGTTCTTTGTATTATCATTTATATTATACAAACAATGGGTACAAATGAGCACATTTACACATCAAAGGAAATCATGACTTGCATTCTATTTAGCTAAAGCATTGGAGTTGTATTGATAGACTGTATAATAGCAGCTGCCTCTGCATGCCGTCAATGCTGACCCAGTAACTATCTATTATATGATTAGTCCGAGCACAGAGGGAACAGCTACTTAAGCCCTGTGCTTTGCTTCTACTGTAGGTGTTATTGCATAGCAAAGCCATATGACATGGCTGGGATTCACTTAGATTTATAGGCAAGTATAATAAAGTTGACAACTATGCAACAGTATAAGTGTGTAAGAGTAAAAAAGTATAAGTGTATAAGTATAAGTGCAACAGTATCAGTGTGTAAGTGTAAAAAAGTTAATTTCTAAGGTTTGAATACTGATACAGACAGGATTCATAATGTTTTTTGAGAAGGGGCTTATTTTATCATCACTGTGAGATTCTAGAGACTAGGCCTAATTGTGAGCATCTTCATGCTCTTCCCATTTCTTCTATTCTATACTCATAATACAGTAACATGTAACACTACAGTTTCACTTCTGAGAACAACAACACACACACACACACCACCCACATTCACTCAAGCATGCACATCCCTATGCGGGTGTGCGCACACTCCCATACACACAAACAAATAAAAACACAGAACGCGCGCACACACACAACACCCAAATAGGAGCTTTTTACGTAGGTTGACAGCTGACAAATTGTCACAAATAACAGCTGGGTCCCGCTCCAAAAGAACCCTGTAATTCATCTCTGTGTTACCTGCCTATTCTCTGACACCTTTGCTGACAGTGCGTATCCAGGCCTGACAGCACTAAGACAATTACAGCAGAGACAGAGAGTGCCCAAACTGCTGAAGGTGCATCATTATTGCACAAAAAGACCAAAGCCAGCACTGTTCCATTCCCAAGCTTCAGCAGGCGCTTATAAATAAATAATTATCCAGACCGGGGGCAAGTGGCAATTTGGCTAGGTTGCGGGAGCCACTGGTGGCATTCAGCGACATACAGGCTGAGGCGCTATCCGTCAACATTACCGGGCAATATGCTGCTCAGCTCCTCACAGCTGCTGACTGCACTGGTTCCCCAGGTCTGATCGGACTGACATTGATATGTAGAACAACCGCTTTCAACACTACCTTGAGTTAGTGTACCAAATCAGACATCTAGCTGAGGTATCCAATTAAAGCGATTTCCAAGCGTGCACAATTGCTCAAGCATGATGAGGTTGTGATCAAGTTGAGGTAGCTCAGATGATGCAGGAAGGCACTTCAGAGAGTAGTGTGTACAGCACAGAAGATTTGCGGCTGCGACCTAGCCTCCATATTGGAGTTATACGAGGGAAGATGCATTAGGAAGGACCCTAGCCACCCCAACCACAAACTATTTCAGCTATTACCATCCGGCAAACGATATAGAAGTTTGAAAGCTCGCACCACCAGACTGCAAAGCAGTTTCTTCCACCAGGCAGTTAGATTGCTGAACTCATGCTGAAGACACACACACACACACATGCACACACACACATGTGCGCACACGCACGCACACACACCTTTCATTTATTTATCTTTTGAGGAGACAATAAAACACAAAGAATTTTACTCTCTAACAGACCTACAGTATAATGAGATGTAATAAAAGAAATCTTGAATGTTGATGCTAGACCTACAGATGTACTGCTAGACTTCATCTGATGTGAAAACCAATAAAAAAGCTGGGTTTCCACTCAACTCATTCCCATTTCATAGCAGCATTGCAGAAAATTTGCTCAAGCATGTTTGTTTTTTTCCCCAACTGTGTAATGTGAACAGTTTATAGGCTAGGCATTAGCCTAATCAAATGGCATGGTGTGGGATTAAAATGTTGGCAGGGCAATTCAGGACAGAAATGCCACAAAAAAAAATGCTAAATTGGACTGTCATAGAATAAACAGACTGATGCATGATTAAAAAAAAATCCTTGAAAGGCATGCCACAGATGTTAGTTGCAAGCCATTATTCTATTTTCTGAAATGTTTATCTCTAAATAGCTAATTCACAAACAGAACCAAAAGTACATTACTATGTTTGTAGAATAGTGCACACAATGAGATTCCTTACACTTCTCAGTAATTACAGTTAAAATATTAAAGGTCTCCTTCCAACATAAACCGTTTAATACTTGATTTTTTTACATTACCATAGGTCAGCCCAAGTTGCACTTGTATGCTCAACTTCAAAATGCTCTCCTACCCCTGTAGTCTGTATTCGCCTGTGATAGAAAACAGCCGGGAAAAACGAGCGAATCGCTGTACAAGCCTACGTCACATTAAACATTAGCTATGCAGTTAGCCCGTCCTCAAGAAAACATTATTAGGCTGCCTGCAGACAATCAGAGGCGATACGTTTGCATATCATTAATATTCATAAGAATCTTCTCACGCTATCCCTGCTCTCGTTTTCACCTAACTAAAATAGCTTGAAACAAGACAACCACACCATATTTTTGTCGAAACCAACTCTCATGACATTATTTTAGACAAGAGACCGCCACAAAATTAATGAAAACACGATGGAATGAGACCTTTAACATTTCTTCCTACACCATATTCCAATATGAAGTGCTCTAACCACGAAATACAATTCCTTGATAATATTAGGCTACATTTGGGGCCCAACGCAAAAGAGGAAAGCAAAAATCTTGGCTTTAATGGTTATAAACATCAACAGCAATAAATACAATTCCCAATAAATCCCAATAAATAAGCAATAGGCTTAATGAAAATGTCAGTACATTTCAAAAGAAGACTATACAATCACACATAGTATAATTAAGTCAGAGCCTTTTGTTGACGTATTCTGACACCTGAGCCTCCAGCTGAGGAAAGGTATATTGGAAAGAATGACACATTTCATTCTGGAATGCAGGGGCCAGGAGAATAACTCCACAACATAAGCTACAACTTGTCTAGAATGAGCTACCACATCACAGATCGCAGCTGATTCCGCCTGTGATCCATCCCCCATTCTGGCCCAAATCCATTTTCAGAGTTATTTGTTACATGAGCCGCATTCCCCACATACTGAACATACAGCAACACAGTTTCGATGGATGATAATTGGATTTGTGAACTAGTGGTGTTGGTGATGGATGTGTGTGTGTGTGTGTGTGTGTGGGGGGGGTAGGGAGACAGTGTAATGGGGAAGAAGGTGGAAGGGGGGTCTTATATAATTAGGTGCTTGTGCAATGAGTTAACTCAGACCAATGGCGGTAGGTGAGATTTAGTGCTTGCCTGGGGTATAAACTACAGGGAAAGATAAAAACAGAGAGAAAGAGAATGAAAGGGAGAGCAGTGTTTCACACAGAGAAGCACAGGTATCCCATGGCTTCAGGCCACGTTTTAGTCTGAAGATTGAGCAGATGAGTGAAAATAACACACACACACACACACACACACACACACACACACACACACACACA
>JAGFZM010000179.1:0-22740 GCA_017657215.1 Limnothrissa miodon | reverse complement strand
ACACACACACACACACACACACACACACACACACACACACACACACAGCATACAAAAGGCTATTTTGAAAAAGAAAAGGTGTGCATGTGGAAAAAGATACAAGATATACAAATATTGGTGAGAATTGATAAGATTTTTATCAATATTAAAGCCTATGCTGATCCTTCTTATTGTTCCATAAGAAGAGAAAGGGCCTGCACAAGTTTTTGCCACCATGGATGAATACACACAAAAGTCTGCCACTATGGCACAGATGAACACACACAACACACACACAGAGTGTAATACTTACATGCTGAAATGCTTGGACAAGTTTCTGAGCTCTGTGCCTATGCTGAAAACCGCATGTCTTTACACGGTGCTCCTCTACGGCCTGGCGCAGAGCATGATTGACAGATGAGAGGACCCTCGTCCGGTGGCGCTGCCGGGCAACAGCAAGACACCTGTGCAGGCGAGTCCAGTGTCTGAAACAACGCTGTAGCAGGTGAAACCTGTATAAAGCCAGGAACCTGCACGCACAGCAATGCCCATAGCATAAAGGCACCACCAACACCACCAACAACAACAGCAGAAGTAAAATAAAAACATTGTGTGTGGCTTTGAAAAAATAGCTCAGAGAAGTGTTGGAAAAGGTACTTTTCAAATGTATTCCAGTATTACAGAATACAGAATTACAATGTATTTTGCAACATGCTCTTCTACATTGATCTATGTGAGCAACATAATAATGCTTTGGATCACAAGGCAGTAGCTAGTTATTCCATAGGTTGTGCATGTCCTGACTGCTATTACTGAATGCAAAATATAATTAATAACTGAAGTATGAATGCACATAACTACAGTAAAACTAAAATAATTCCATAGGCCATATTTGGATATTCTATTTGAAATAATGCCTTTAGTTAATATCTTATTGCTAAGTACTGACAAATGGTGTACTTCCACTTTAGGACCACAATGCATATCATGTGATTCATATTATTAATTAACTTCGATCTAGATATTGGGCCAGTGCACCACCTGTGATGTTGCAAATGAATGCTGTGCTCTTTGTAGCCAATGACAGTTTATGTTTAAAAAAGTGCCAAACAGCAAAAAACATTTCCATGAACTGCTATATCCAAACCATACTGCTTTCATTACCACTGAAACACCAACACAAGTCAATTCACACATATCTATGCACAAATCTTTTTTTTAGTTAAATTACATTGAAACAAATGACTATCAAATCTGTCTCAGTAGTTAAAGTAAATTTGTCATGTCAACTCATTTTCCTTGTGTATATTTTATGGCCACTCTGGATTACCCAGTCATTAAATTAAAACCAGTAGCCCCCAACAAAATGCTTTTCAACAGTGTCTTTTGTTCCTTCTCCCTGTGTCCTCTAATTAATATTGTACACTTGAGCACTTATAAACTGAAGCCCTGTCCTGTGTGTGTGTGTGTGTGTGTGTGTGTATGGTCCAGGTGTATTTTAGTGCTGTGGCTGTGTTGTGTAGTAGTGTGTTTATGGTTAGTCTGAACTGTGATTCATTACTCATATGTCTGACCTGGCCATAAGTTTTCACACACACACACACACACACACACACACACACACACACACACACACACACACACACACACAGGTATACGATACCTCTCATCAGTCTTGACCTCCTGGGTCGGTTCGTAAATCTTTCTGCCGTCAGGAGGCTGCTTAAACAGAACAGAACAGTTTAAGTGAGTTAGCAGCAGCATTGCTGGGGCTCGTGTTACACATCCAGACAAAAGACATCTCTACGCCAAACACCATGCCAGGCCTCAGGGGTCGGAGGTCAACCTACCAAACAGGACTGAGGATGTATTGGTGGCGGCGCTGCTTTCAACACGTCTTTCGGGCCCTGCCTTGAGAGGTGATCAGGGTTCACTTTACTGCTTTGTCTTGTGGCTGCATGTGTTTTCCCCAGTAAGTGCTTCTGCTTTGAGGTGAGACACCATCCATCAGAGGGAATGGCTTCTTGTAAAGGCCCCCTGGTGCTCAGCTGTAACTGGCTGTTGAAGGAATGTGAGATCCTATCTCCATGGTTTTGCACTAGTGTTCCCTGTGTAGACTTATAGTTCTCCTTCATGTTGAGATTTGTTTTGGCCATGTTTTCCTTCATTTCCAGTTTCTTCCTCCATGACAGATAATTTGGCACTGACGTGCTCTTTGTTGCCACAGGCTCAGCTATGGCTAGTCCGCAGTCCGTACACCGTTGTCTGTCATGAGAGGCAAAATGACTGTGTTCGGTGGAACTATAACTGAAGTCTCTCTCAGACATGGACACTGATGGCTTCAGACTGGGCTGGGGACAAAAGGCCTCTTGAAGGCACAGCTCCTCTTGAGGTAATAGCCTCGGGCCAAAGGCAGATTTCACAACTCCGCCTCCATCGTGTATATGACTTCTTATTAGCCCTGAGTTATGTGACTGTGACTGGGCATTCTGAGCAGAAAATAAGCTTAATTTGGGCCATGCAGGATAATCTCCTTCCTGAAAAGACAGCTGAGGCTTTGAGGTATGATTAGAATCCTTAAACAGTGATTGCTGACGTAAAGAGTCTGTTCTGCTGAAATACGCACTGTCCTCCTGTTCACTATTCTGTGGAAAAGACAACTGCTGTGTGTTACTGGGCAATGTGCGAATATTTATGAACAAATCCAGGCCTTTCTGAAGCAAACATTCTAAATATAACAATAAAATATCCAGGGGAAATTGTTTACCTCCAAGTCCTGCATTGTCCTGTGCAAAGGTGCAGACATCCAGGACGACTCCAGAAGATCCTCAAATGTTGAGAGGCTTTCCCTCTGTTTCAGGTGACTCTGATTTTCATAATCTGTCCCACTACCAATACCATCTGTCTGGTACATATTTAAACGGAACCCCCTGTCTGTGACTTGGACCCTTTGAGCCAGAGAATGATAGGGTGCCACTCTGGCAAAAACACCCTCTGGCTTCTCCCAGCGTTTTCTATGGGACTGCCCGTCCTTAGCCATACTAACATGATATGTACTAGTAGCACTATCACCAACTTCCTTCGCCCAAGTTTTGGCGGTTCCTTGATCTGATTTAGTTGAGTTTCCCGTCTTCCAACTGTACGCACAACTGTCATTACCGAAATGTGATTGTCGGAGTATAGGCTCGACTACAGAAGTAGATTTACCAAGTGTGAGGACATGGGCTCCTCCCAAGTGAGTGCTCTGATCATAACTGAGGGTTGGCAGAAGATCCAGGACTTCATCTACATTCTCCTCACATTGGGGCAGGTTACACTGCAGCAATCTGAATCTGGACTGCTGCTCAGCACCCCTTTGAGGCCGAGGTCTCTCAAAATAACGTCCAGCCATTCGACTTTCAATATGCTATTTTTCGGTTCGGTTTTGGTTCATAGACATGTGCAGTGCTGTCTACCCAACACCTTATGAATAGAATAAAATAGAATTACACACATTGGGTCATGAGCACGACCGTGCCACGGTTTTAACTTCAGCCAACGCAAATATGCTCAAATGCAAGTCTACTAATTAGCAATATGGTAACAGAATTTATCGCGACGCCAGAAAAAACATGCAACAAAGCCACTTACCCTAAAACTGGCGTAAACATTATGACCACAACGTTCAGGCGGCTAACCTACTGAACTACGCCTGAGGCGCACACACACACAGGTTGCTACCGTCGTATTTAAGCCGCTCACAAGGAGATTACAGAACAACAGCAAGGTTTATAGGGGATGGGCTGCCCCAATGAAGTTTCTCGGTCGTCGCTCTGCCTCTGACTAGCCTGCAACCACCCCGAAGGCCATCACCTTAGCATTGCCTTCTTGCTTCGAAAAAAAAAGAACCTCTCAAATTCCCTTCAAATATGGGCCGAGTTCTAACAAACGTTATCTTAAGATAGATAAATGACTAATCTCATTATTTTTCAAACGACGGTGTTATTACTTATTCATATACATATACTAAGGTAAAATCACAAACCGTTGTTGCGGGCCCAAACCGCTGGGCAATTCTCTTGGAACGCCTTTCTGTTATTCAAATCGCTCACGCACCATCAGACTGAGACAGCTGAATTCATGTGAAGTTGAATTTTATTAATTAACATAATTAACATTTACGGGACTGATACAATCCAGCATTTAATATGTTTATTATTATATATTTACATTATTTTTATTTTTATTAAAATAAATACAACGTCAATAGGCATTTTAACACACACTCTCTGTAATTGTACCGTAGGCCTACATAAAATACCCAAACAACGTCTGCACAGAAAGTTACACAACTGAGATGTGTAAGATGTTATGTGAGCTGTGTGTATGTACATTGTTCTGTGAACGATAATTATGACCTTCCTACTCTCTGCAACCCCTAAAAGGTACTGTCATGGGTCAGAGGTCAAGAACACAAGAAATAATCTCAGTCAGGGCCATTCAGCCAGGCGTTCATTCATTTGTAATCACGCAGGTAGACCAGACGATGTGGCTGGAATTTCTCTCGGCACAAAGGGCATTCACTCTGCAAATGAAACGGAGAAAAAAAAAAATCAAAGTCAGTCTCCACTTTCACAAGGAAAGATTTTTAGGCTGTATACTGACAATACAATAGTTATGTTGCATTTTCATAATATAATGTGTATTTTCTTTGTAGTGAATCAGTTAAGATGATAACTATTTTTTGTTGTATTTGTTTAGGATAGCAGACAGACCTTGTTGTTGCACCACTCTGTGATGCACTCCCAACAGAAGAGGTGTCCACAGGGGGTAGCTGTGGCATGTCTCCTTTCTTCCAGACACAAAATGCACCGAGAAGTTCGAGAAGACGGAGATGGGGTAGCCTCGGAGCTAGAACACAGGGGCACAGCAAGATGCCTATTAAGGACACTGGGCATGCAAGATGTCAGCCTGATTCCTGGGAGGTTTTTGGGATTCAGTGCCTTGATTAAAGACACTTATGGCGTCAGAAGGAAGCAGGTTTGCAGCTACACTCACACAGTGCAGGAAACACAACTAGAAGTCAGGTTCTGTTCTGCCTGAACATTGCCTGGTTTGGCGTCTTACACATGTATGCACACATGTGGACACAAACACACACCAGGAGATGCTCCTAGAGGGCAGGTTTTTCTTGTGTCTCAACTTTGGTCTGATCCTATGTCTTACACAAGCCTACACACACAAACAGACACACACACACACAAAGGAGACCCACCTAGAGGGCAGGTTCCTGTGCTGTTTCCACTCATGTCTGGCTCTCTGTCTCCGCCGGAGATTGTTGAACTGCAGAACTAGAGTGATGGCCAGCTGCAGTAAGGAGACTGCGCCCAGCAGCCTGTAGCTGTTACGGATTGCCTTTTCATTCCCTGCTCTACTAAGCACTCGCAACTGAGGAGACCAAGATAAAAACAAAATGACACATGAGCACACATAAATTCAACACGACATGCAAAAGTTCTTTCATGGACAATTTACAAAAATACATGATTCAGATTTAATTCACCATCACATAACCACTAATTTAATCATTTTGACCCAATTTGTTTAACTTGATAATAGCATTCACATGTCGGTTTGATATAGATTACTTGAAAAAGAGCTTAAGTTGGCATGTTTCTAAGGATACTTCTTAAAGGTGTTTGTATTTGAGTCTTTAAATAGACAGTTAGAAGTGGTCCCCCACACACTGAGACTTTTTAATTGGCATAAATGTCATGACACAGCCATCCATTAACCCTAGCTTATCTGTGGATACCAGTGCTTGGGTTAAAAACCTGTTCAGGCCAACTTACATAGCTGATGCCTGTTGCCCTCCTGCTGATGTGATAGAAAGAGCTGTAGATATAAAACAGAGCCACATGGATGCGATGCACAAAAGTGATGCCTTGCTGACAGGTGTAGAGCACTGGCACAAGGCTTTTCCTCTGGTGCTCGGTCAGGGTCCCCACTACCTGCTGTACCCAGGCTTTGATGTAGAACATGGGATTCCAGCGTGAGGGAGAGTCCCTGTGTGCTGCAGGTCTGTTTTCAGTCTGCAGCTCATTTTCGACACACACCAGCAGCTTATCCAGGAGGTACGGGGCAAACGTGTGAAAGAGGACAAATGCACCACGTCGTGTGAGTGATGGCACCCGCTGCTTGGTTGGATCTACTTGTACAATGTTAACATACTCCTCACCCAGAGTTTGGTACCCTAAAAAATACAAAAGAAAATAAACTTTATAATTTGGACCTACACTGTGCACTTTGTACACTGCAGTGTTCATTTGTGAAATTAACTGTGAGCCTTCAGGTTTTTTTTTTTTTGCTCTAAAATTGTAAGCAATTGTTTTCAGTTTTACCAGAGAATGTTGTCAAACTGTAGTAGGCTAGATCTGAAATCAATTCGACCTCCTTCCTCCATTTCAGCCATTGCCTGGACCCTGTTATGAAGACTTGCATGAGATACATGGAACACAAACAGAAGAGGCATGTGAAGTCGTTACGACAGGACTGATTACCACTGAAAGACTGGAAAACTTCGTTGGCGTTATTCTTCAGACACGTCTGATAGTATTCATCCTTTTGACTTGACCGAATAAGTTGTGGTTGATTTGCTGGGACGAGTGGCATCTTGGATAACGTTGCATGGGTTCAAAGATTCCATGAACAGATAACGTTAAACACCCTAGAGAGAAAGAGGGAGACAGAGAAAGAACACAGACATATTAAGACAAGCAAGAGCGACTGTCAAGAAACATATTGCCCAAAATATCGGGGTTGTATCCATTTAATGGGTGCGTAAAACGAATCGTGAACTCTGAACAATCTGAACTGTGAAGTTACCAAGTTTAACGAGCTAGCACAGCAATCATGATAATCGTAGTCTCTGGCGACACATCTCAAATCATGAGACTCTTAAACACAGACCCTTAAACTTTTAAACTCACAGACAGATCGTAAAGTTTACACTCTACTGCTCTACTGTGGCTAGTTACATCCAAACCAGGAAACACAACGTGATTCCATAACTAGCAAGAGAGGCAAGCGAGACAGTCGTTTTCAGTGCGCCAATTATGTTAGCGACCCCTGCAGCCTGGAGGTCTCAACAGCAGCTGCTACACGTCCTTGAATCATTGCTAAACTCGTTAACTTGTATATCTGAAACATGTAGTCATGCAAAACTGTTGTTTTGAATGCAAACGGTCTGTCGAATTTACATTTTAGGTGAGCCATTGAGCCTAACCTGTCTTTTGAAATTGTTGTGTAAAGGTTGCAGAACCAGTTTTTTTTTTAATCTGTGTCAGACCATTTTTTCACGTCCATGAAAAAAAAATCTCTTTGCTAATTTCCTGGGGATGGTTTCAGGCAGATTTGAGCTTTGGTCATACCCTAACCCAAACCCTATGCAGGATGCAGGAGGCCAGATGTTTAATGAGGGACATACAGAAGCTTATTTACTCATCCAAGTCAAGCAGGCCAGTTCTCTGTTTACAATTAGGGAGGTGGGGTGTTAGTGTGTGTAGTGTGTGTGTGTGTGTGTGTGTGTTTTTGCATATGTTTGTGTGTGTGTAGCTGTGTGAGTGTGCATGAGTGTGCTTTAACTTAAGAGACACTTGTGACTTTTTGCAGATGGGAGCTACGTGCTGTGGGCAGTCCGAGGGGAGTTGAGGACAGAGAGCCGAGACTGAAACCATGGAGGACACGGCACAGTGCTAAGGTAAGATACAATTACTCATTCTTTCCTAGTTTTACTGAAGAGTCCACACATCAAATAGTAGCATAGTCATCAAATGAGATTGTGATTTTGTTTAAAGTAGTAGGTGTGTTGTAACAATGTGATTTGATTTTAAAACTGGATTACACAGTTGACTCCATAGTCCTGTTTCTCCTGGTGCATTTTGTTAAAGCTCTGTATCATTTAGAAAGCAACAAAATTAGAGCTTCTAGGGGTTAGGCAATCGTTAGTCATTGGTAGGTGTGGTAAAGTTGACTTGTTTAGTTTTCATGGAAGGGCAATGAGTCAATGTATGCATTAAAATGTTATAAAAAGGGAGATGGTGTCGGTGTAATCCTATGATGTAATAAGGCAAGGCAGTTTTATTTATGAAGCGCATTTCATACACGAAGGCAACTCAAAGTGCTGTACAGAGACCAAAACAAAGCACAATACAAGGCAATAAATGTGTTAAAAATGATAATTAAAAGAAAATTAATAATAAAAAGATGAATAAATAGATAATAAAAAAGGAAAATAAATATAAATATATGTGGTAAAACCAAATAGATAAATAACTCAATAATTAAAAACAGGTGGCATTAGGAGTAAGCGTCAGAAAATAATTTGATCTTAAAGCCACTTTGTGTAAGATTTATCTTCTATTTATCTTCATCTTTTATTAAAAATACATTTTTTATTTTAAAAATATAATGTAAAACTATGGTAATTACCTCCATGAATAAATTGTAGTGTTCCCGTAAACTTGTTAATTTCCATTTATATGTAGATGTGGCTGGGTACCAAATAAGAATATCCATTTTGCACCGCTATTTTCAAAATGAGGACCATGGGAAATGAGGACCGTGGGAAGGGAAGGGCTAATACATTTTATTCAAACGTGTGCAGTATACCACTTCGCCGATAGATGGGAGAAATTCTCATACGAAAAAAAATAAAAGTTACACATAGTGGGTTTAAGTCTGGATTTAAAACTGTCAACAGTAGGTGCATTTTTATATTCTCTGGAAGTTGGTTCCATAGCTGCACAGAATAGTAGGAGCTGCTTCACCACTTTTAGTTCTGACAGTGGGTCTGACCAACAAATTCTTTTCCACAGACCTTAGAGACCTCAGTGGAGTGAATTTCTGACACATGTCCTTTGCCATTCATAGATTTAAATAAAAGTAACAGTGCTTTAAAATCAATTCTAAAACTCACAGAAAGCCAGTGCATGGATTTTAAAATTGGAGTAATATGGTCAGTTTGTTTTCTTGTAAGGACCCTAGCAGCTGCATTTTGTATGAGTTGAAGGGGCTTGATAGTCTTTTTGCTTAGGCCTGTTAAGAGGCCATTGCAGTAGTCAACTCTACTTGAAATGAAGGCATGAACAAGTTTTTCAAGGTCCTTACTTGACATTAGGTCTCTCAGCTTAGATATGTTTTTCTCTATCTCTAGGTCACTATCAATGATGACTCCAAGGTTTTTTAATAGTCTCTTTGGCTGTGAACCCCTTTACGTTAAGCGCAGTGGCAACCTTTGATCACTTTAGTCTTGTCTTTGTTTAACTGTAGAAAATTAAAGGGCATCCAGTTGTTTATCTGGTCTATACACTCATAGAGGCCTTCAAGGGTGGTATAGTCATCAGGGGAAAGTGCAATGTAGATTTGGGTGTCGTCAACTTAGCTATGGTAAGAAATTGAGTTGTTAGTGATAATCTGACCAAGTGGGAGCATATATTGGTTGAATAGTAAGGGTCCAAGTATAGACCCCTGGAGAACTCCACAGGTCAGGGGCATTGGTGTTGAAGTATGGGTGCCCATGGCGACAAGGAAGCTTCTATCTTCTAAGTAGGATTTTAGCCACTTAATCACTAGTAAACCCAACCATATGTTCCAGTCGGTGTAGTTGTATGCCATGATCAACAGTGTCGAAGGCAGCACTGATATCCAGTAGCACCAGAACTGATGTTTTTCCTGCATCAGTATTAAGACGGATGTCATTTACAACCTTAATAAGGGCAGTCTCAGTACTGTGATAGGCTCTAAAGCCAGAATGAAATTTTTTGAAGGACAAACGCACAGTTAGTTGCTTGAAAACTATTTTTTCAAAGATCTTCCCAACAAATGGCAGATTAGATATTGGCCTATAGTTGTTAAGAACTGAGTGATCCAGGTTATTCATTTTCAGTAGTGGTTTTACAACTGCTAGCTTTAGTAACTTGGGGAAAGTGCCATTCTCCAAAGAAGAGTTTATAATCTGGAGCAGATCTGGTGCTACAAGGTGGACAACAGATTTCAAGAAGCTGGTCGGCAAAATGTCCAGTTTGCATGTGGAAGAGGTCTTGGACGGTTTTCACCAGTGCTTTGTAATAAATAGAGTTAAATCAATAGAGTTAAATGTTGACACACAGTATGGCAGACTCTTTGATGATACAGGCTCTAGTCGTTGGGCTGTCTGCAACTGTGTTGAATAAGAGGAGAGAAAGAGAGGGAGAGAGAGTGTGTGTGAGAGATAGACAGAGAGAGTGAAAGAGAGAGAGAGAGAGAGAGAGAAAGAGAGAGAGAGAGAGGAAGGACGGGAAGTACGGGAAGGATATCCCGATTGGAGCCTAGAGCACAATAAAAAAGTTTTGGAGCCAGCATAATAACACCTGCAAAAACAAAAGCATGTAGTAGCCTTGTCAGCAGCAGCAGCATCACTCCACATGGGCCCTTTGTGAACACTCGCCAGCCATCTACTCTCTGTTCTGCTGCTTTGTTGCTCTGCTCTATCATCCCAATGCCCTCCTCTGTATTTTCCATTGATGTCCTGGTGGCAGAGGTGCTGTGAATTAAAATGGCAGCGCAGAGAACCCAGTGTCAGGTTAGCTTTACCATCTTATTGCTATGGGGGTGTGAGGGGGGAAAACACTTCGTTATGGGAAGAAGACGGCCACTCACATGGACTTTGCACCTTGAGATTCTTGAATGAATACACATATCACCTGAAGCACTTTCTTTTTTATTAGCTTTCTCTCTCTCTCTCTCTGTCTCTCTCTCTCTCCCTCTCTCTCTCTCTCTCAGTGTGTGTGTGTGTGTGTGTGTGTGTCTACTTAGTAAATGCAGTCACGTTTCATTGCCTATTCCTATTCTGATATCTATACCCTTCAGGCTACAGAGCATATTTGGACTTGACATCTGGAGACTAAAATGGCTATTTTTCCTTGCAATTTCTCGTTTCTTACCCACTGAAAATAATTGAACTCTGATATTGTTGACATGTTTTTTCATTGATGTTCCTTTAGGCTTAGCAGTTATCTGGGAGTAGAACAATTATTAGGGGTCATATACATAGCAACATTTAATTATTGTCTCTATTAGTAAGTTTAAAAGACCATGACAAACTAAAACAATTAAAAGATTTTTTTACGGAAATAAAAGTTTCCCTCTCAGTTTCACACCTGACAATGTTGTAGTCATGTTTTTGACAATGTAGTCATGTTTTTGACCCGCTCTTCCCCCTGCTCTTCTCCTCAAAGGACTTCTGCATCTGTGGCCCCTTCCCACATGTCTCTGTGTGTGTGTGTGTGTGTGTGTGTTTGTGTGTGTGTGTATCCCTCCCCTTCTCCCTCCCATTCTCCTGGGCTTGCCTTTGCCCTTACTTGTCTGTTGTTGACGCAGAGAATGGTTGCTCAGGGAAGGAACACCCACTGTAGACAAAGCACTTTCAAATGACATGTAGCAACTTCCTGAGAGTCGATCCAGAGCAGTTATTGCTGCGTTGCACCGAGCGTTGTACTGCACAGCGCGCTGCGTTCCCATCCAACCTCGGAACCTCTGTGCTGTGGATGACGTCCGGCTTCATTCAGAACTATAAGTGGGTCATTGTGCTGACCACTGCACTGGGAGGAGGAGGAGGGGTGAAACCACCTGAAGCTATCCCGGGAAGAGTGCCTCCACACTCCCATACAGGTAACGTGATACTCCCCTTCTCTTCATCGCTGTGGTCGGGCTTCAGATAGGTGAGAGGAGGGGAGTAGTGGCGGTTTCAGGCAGACTCTGTACTTTGGCGAGCACATGGCTAGCCCTGCTTAAAGAAGAGTTTGGATTTTACCTTTTTATAAACTTTTACTTTAAATCCTGCAGAGTAGGGTCGATGTTCACAGGAGCACCAACCAGGGAGAAGGCCTCTTTGAGTGAGTTTCTTGCGGATACAGAACCTTTTGTAATGTTTTTGGGTTCTTCTCAGTGGTGTAAGATTCCACCTCTTTTCAGCTTGTGTGGGATTGTGCGCCGAAACTCAACACCTTGTCCTAGTGTGTAGAAGGACGTAAGCGGAGTGAAAGGCAGAAAACAGAGGAGACAGAAATGAATGAAATCGAGAGAACGCGCAGTTCCCTCTGGGTTACTGGGATTAATGGGTGGCGTCAGGCTTTAATTGAAACCCCCCTGGCAGAAAGGAACACTGCATGATGCGTGTGTGTGTGTGTGTATGTGTGTGTGGGTGTGTGCGTGCATGTGTGTGTGTGTATGTGTGTTTGATGCTTCATGCTGATTCCAAGTAATCAACCGCTCTTCTTCTGCTTGAAGTTCCGACGTGTCTAGCACGACAGCTCTCTCTTGCCTCTGGCTATGGGTGATTCACTTGTGCTGTTTCATGTGTCATAACTCAGCTGTGGGCTGTGTACTTTCACAGAATGCACGTTTCAGGATGGGTGCCATTCCTTAGATTATAAATCCTTACCTGGGAGACAGGTACGCTGTTCACACTCTCACAGCTGAAACCATGATTCGTGTCTTTTGATTTTGAGCTGAAACCATGATTTGTGTATTTTCTCTAGAAAAGGAATACATAAAGTACACCATGACACCTAAGAGGGCACAATTTCAGAGCAGCGGAACAGGGAAGAGTTTAAAGGGGTCAGGCAAAGTTTCTTTCTTGAGCCCATTTAGATCAGCTCTTTAGATCAGTTTATTTTGTGAAGTTTGCTTTTGGTGAGAATATGTTTCAGCTTTTGTTAAAGTTTTATATTTAAACACATCAAAACAAAAGCTCATAGTGATATATCAAATACAAAGCAGCAAAAGAGAAGCCAGGCTTCAAAAATACACAGTGTTTGAGGCTAAGGTAACCTTTGTCAAAATGTCAAAAAGTTATATATAATAAAATAATCTCAGAGAATTATCAAAGAATAATGTTACCATTATTCCACAGGCACTATACCTTTATTTTACAGTACATGTTGCACATGTGGATGATTTCCAGTGCCTTAGTATTAATCAGCTGGGGTTATCCCTACCATCAGAAGTGAATACACAAGTTGAAGTTGGGGTTTCTGTTTTGCATCCAAAAAGACATAAAAGTGCAGCAGGTATACTCCCCAAAAATCTGCTCTAAAACATTACACTGTTAATGTTTTTGTAGTGAGTTCATTTTGAAAATCACTTCTTTTTGGGACCATTTTTGAAGAAGAATCAAGCAAGTTTCTTTTGCCCCCTAAAAACCCTTGTTGGTGCAGAAAAGAGTCTTTATTTATGACATAGAGTAAAACTTTTAGCTGTTTCCAGAGCAGTTTGAGAATGATGCACCCATATGTGAATGTGCTCTTTGAAGCGTGTACTTGCTAAGAAGTCTCTTGTTCATGAAACAGCAGCCAAAAAACAGCTGTGCTCACTTTCTTCTTAACTCGAAGCCGTTTGGAGTATTTTTTTTTTCTTCACTTTTGACTTTAGGGCAGTAAATACTGTACAGTACTGCAGCCCATAATGTGTAACGTGAGTCTGTAAGAGTTGCCTGAATGGAAAGAAAGGAGCTTTTGTGCGAGTTGGCCAGCATGCCAGCTCAAGGCGCGGGTGTGAGGACAGCGACACAGCCAGCAGCCGGGAGACAGCAGGCCTGTCAGACGAGCGACATGGCACACCATCGCCTGGGTCCATCTTCAATCTCCTGTGTTGCCCATCTCAAAGGAGCGCGCTGTAACTGAGACTGGACACCAGGGCATCAATGCCCACCACCCCAATATCCCCCACTAGCCTTACCCCTACTAAACCCATACCCCCTGCCCAGTCCCGCTCTGAAGTAATAAAATTTAATACCCAGGGATGCAGGTATGTGAGGCAAGCCTTGATCTTTCTCTCAGATCCACGGCAGGTGCTGCGAGGCGGGAGTTTGATCCGACAGCACGAAATTTGCTCTGCACTCCGGCTGAAAAGCAAACAGTCAGATAACAGCAGAATGAGTGACCTAAGCTGCAACTCTCTGTGTGTGAGTGTGTGCGTGTGTGTGTGCTTATGTGTGTGTGTGTGTAGGTGTATGTGCAACCTGGCTAAAAGGTGAGTAGAGTATGCACTATAACTGGAGATGTGTGCTTGAAGGTGCCTTGAGGTTTTAGAATGTATGTGACGGTGGCAAGGTCGACGGCTTGATCATATGCATGTTTTGCCAAAATAGCTGTATTGCAAGACCTACAGTACAGTAGCCTGCTTGCTCTAGATCGTTTCAGTCATGAGAAAATAATCTTCAAACTACTAAAGTTGTAATCATAAACTGTTGGGGATGGTCAGTGAGATATTTATTAAACTCACTCAGTTAATCAAGTTACTAACGTCTTTTTGAAGTTAAGAAAAACAGGTCCAACTTAGCACCTTGACTTCCATGATGTGGGCACCCTGTCACCCTGTCAATGTTTCACCATTTTTGAAATGAATATTTAATGTTCCCATTTTCACCTCCTCGATTGACTGCAGCAGAGGTCTTGCGGTTTCTCTCAGAGAAGCTTTTGATATGCTGCCCCTAGCTAGCTCCCATCTCCATCCCTCCTGGCCGCCAAACTTCATTAGTGTCACTTGGCATCTGGTGACTCGGGGAGAAGGCTGATGGAACCTTCTGATGTTTGCCCAGCCAAAGCCCCCAGGAAGAGGCTTCAATCTCATCCCAGCAGAGAGGCTTCTATTACAGCTCACTCCATCTGAGCCATGGCCCTATGGTTCTCTTGTCCTGTCCTGGGCTGTCCCTGTGGTGACAGGGGGGGGGGGGGGGGGGCGATCTCTCATCTTGCTCTTAGCTGTGTCTCACTTACACTACCTTAGTCTGATCTGGGGTCTGTCTCTCTGACTGCTGTCTCCCCTACAGTAGCTTACTGTGATCAGGTGTCTCTCTCCCTGAGTGCTGTCTCACCTACAGTACCTTACTGTGATCTGATGCGTCTCTCTGTGAGAGCTGTCTTCCTTACAGGACGTTGTAATCTGATGTATCTTTCTCTTTCTAAGCGCTGTCTCTCTTTCATTACTGTAATCTGGTATCTCTCTCTTAAGTGCTGTCTCAACCATGTCACCATAGACTGGTGTCATGCCTGTATTTATCATTTTTGCTAGTGTCTCTATGAGATCTGTCTCCTCTGAGCTCCTGTCTATGCTAATGTTTTTCTCTGAGTGCTGCCTGTTCGTCTGTGCTAGTGTCTCTCTCTTGAGTGCTGTCTCATGTGTTAGTCTATGCGAGTGTCTTTCTCTGAATGCTGTCTTATACTGTATGCTGGTAACCTTCGGTCTGAGGGATGTTTAAGCACAAGTATTGCTTACCCATATGGAAAAGTTAAAAACAGGACTTTTGTTCTATAACTAATCCTTATACATAATCTGTATAATACTGCCAGACATTTGAATCTGATAATGTGGGGCTATGTGCTGGCTCTTGCTCTCTGAATGCTGGTTGTCTTGAATACAATCTTCTACTGTATTTTAAAATCTCTCTGTCAGATGGCTATCTTGTTTGCAGTCTGGCTATCTCATTTGCAGTGCTACAGTAATGCGCCGTTTGACTCAGTGAGGGCCAGTCAAAATACAGTGTGTCAGTTTATGCTGGTGTTTGAGGCTGGCTAGCTTTGGGGCTTTTTGATAATGGATGAGTCAAGCTACTTTAGGCACATTAGGAAGTTGGGAAATAATTATGCTGCTGTTGAAGGAGAGCTGACAAAGCCCTGTGAAGAAGCTTTATTGGCCGTGGTGTTAATTAAAATTGTGTTGGTTGGTGCACTTTGTATATGGTGTGATTGTGTGTGTATTTGTGTTAGTGTGTGTGTGTGTGTGTGTGTGTGTGTGTGTGTGTGTGTGTGAGAGCAGCACATTAAGTACACTGTGTTGTACATTGTTGTCTTGTCCCTAAGCTGTCTTGTCCTTTCCTTGGCATGGAGTGGGAAAAGTGCCTCTCCTCCCCCAGACACACACACACACACACACACACACACACACACACAAAGACACTCCCTCCTGCCTCCCCCTTCTCCATCTTGTACCTGCTCCCAGGTGGTGTGTTATTAGGCATGCCAGGGCCTGCTCTTTTCCTCTGCTTTGTCTGAGTCTCTCTGCCCTGCTGAAAGACTTCACATGTCCCAGCTATCCACACACAGACACACACCCACTGACACAGGCATGGACATACACGCACACACACGCACACACACACACACACACACACACACACACACACACACACACAAAGGCACAAAACCATACACACACACACATACAAACACACTGACAAACACACACACACATTAACATCTGTTCTGACCTCACTTCACCCACCCATTCAAACCTCCAGGTATTATTTTATGTGGAGGCGTGAATGATTTGTGTGCATGTGTGTGAATGTGTGTGTGCGCGCGTGCGTCTGTGTGTGTGTGCATGTGTGTTCCTAACTGCCACGGCTGGAGGATTAAGTCAGTGATGCATCAGGCTGTTTCAGGTTCCAGTGCCAAGCTCAAACGGCTTCACGATCAATACCAAAAGTCATGTTGACTCAACAATGTGTGTGTGTGTGTGTGTGTTTGTCTACGCACTCACTCTGTCATCAGTGAGCACCAAACGAGCCACGAGCAGCTCATCTCTCCGTCCGTGTCTTTGCCGGCTGCTTTGCCCACCCGAGTGAGACCATCTGCCCTTCCGTACGAGCACCCTCCCCAGGCAAAGAGTGTGTGTGTGTGTGTGGGGGGGGGGGGGATGAGATGGTGGGAATAAGCTTCATGACTCGAGACAGGACCCTCTGAGGCAGAAATAATCCGATACGTAAGAGAAAGAAGCGCTCTTGGGTACAGCCTGTAAGTAGCCATGTTGAATCACCATGCCAAATGAATGGATTTGTCTCAGGCCATAATGAATGTTTAGCCAAATTGATTCGAGTGTCTAGCTCATGTAATTGATTTTTTCCCAAGCGTTGCAGGCGTTTAACACCACAGCCCTTGCAGACGCTAATCCGACAAGCAGGGCGAATTGGGAGGTGAGGGTGGGTTAAGGCTGCAATGTGGCTGAGATCTGGCCATGATGCGGTTAAGCTGAGGCAAGGAAAGGCCAGGGTGAGCTTGTTGTGTTGAGTTTTAAGCCAAAAGGCTTCAGTGAGTTTTTTTGTGAGTAATCCCAGTCATTACAGCTTTCCTCCTGCCCTTTCGTGCAAACACACATGCAGATGTAGGTTAATTCATGCAAACACACACACACACACACAGACACACCCTCGTTCATGAGAATTATGGCTTTTTCCAAAGACATATAGGGCCCGATTTTCAAGTTCAATCACACATAGTCTGAAGTCTAATACGCAGTTCCCTTTGGGGGAGGGGCCAGCGCAGAATGCTATACTGCCTGTAGGAAAAGTGGACATCGCGTCTGGCGCATATTTCAAATGGGTTGTGTTAAATGAGTAAATTAGTCATGGGTGTGTTTGGGGCGTAGCATGTTACGAACCAATAAGAGTTCACACTCTCATTCCCTTTAAAAGTCCGGCGCACGGTGCATTCCATGTTCCATGGCGTATTATGTATTATGATGGCGGATTACTTGACGAAATCTTTTCATGTGAAGAAAATGTGCGCGAGGTGAAGGCATGGGAGATTTACAGTTTATATAACCAAATTATTAACTTAAATGATGTTCTGGTGGTGTAGCCTAATATGTACTGTTTCCTATGTACTGTAGCCTAATGTCTTGTTTCTTGAAAATCTCGCTTGAAAGGTGTATTTACATCCCTATGTGTCCACCACTGGTCAATATTAATTCTCAGTACTGCAATCAACTAAGGTTTGCAAATATTATATATTTTAATAAAATAACCATGGTGTGATGTATGTGATGTACATTTGAATTTTATATTTCGAGGACTGGGCTGCTGCTTGTTCCTGCTGATGAAAGAAGCAGCTTGTGTCTGCACTCTTCCATATCCCAAAGCACTAACTGCCCGTACAATAGCCTTTGAACAATGCGCAAATGATTCCTGTTTCCTGACCAGGTTTTTTCTGGTCAATAGCGAATTCACGTTTACCTCTTGTAAAATACAAAATTCGCGCTATGCGCCGCACCACGCCCCTTCTTTTCAGTGACACGCCCGGCAGAGCGCAAAGCCATCTGCTATATTGAGAACGTACATTTCTGCCGGGAAAAAGAACGATGCGCTCGCACAAATCAGCAATGATAGGTTGCGCAAGTCGCGAAGGCACTGTGCGCCGTGTGCATTATCGGGCCCTTAGTCTTACAAATCAGATCTTGTTCTTTTGTTTCCTCCACATCAGGTCTATAGATTAAGCAGAAATATCACCCCCACATGTGCACAAACACACACACCTATACACACAAACACACATACACACACTCACACTCATCACAAACAGATGCTGAAAGGTATGCTCACAAGCACACATTGTTACATCTCTCATTCATACACAGGCGCATGCAAATGACATCTTTTAGCTCAGGGGTGCTATCACAGGCCCTGCTGATAAGGCAGGCGTTGTTAGGAGCGCGCTCAGTTTGATGAGACAATTCCACCTGTGCCTGCAGGAAGAGCATTCACCAAAGACACTGAGACAATGGCGTGCCATTTACTATTGAGTCCTTCTCTCTGCTCAACTAATCCCCCAGGGGCCAGCAGAGTCAACAAGCAATATGTGTCGTTACTCATACAGACAGATAGACAGCTGGTGTGGAGCCGAAAAGCATTGTGTTTGTGTGTGTGTGTGTGTGTGTGTGTGTGATTGTTTATGAGTTATGGTGTGTTTCGTGACACCAAGGAAAACATAGAGGCAGAGAAGACAGATAGAAAGAATAGAAAGTGGCAGTGTGTTTGTGTGTGTGTGCGTGTCTGCGTGTATGTGTGTGTGTGTGTTTACGACCTTTGACGTTATGTAATAACTCACACATTACAGGTGTAGATCTTGTGTAGGCTGTGCTGAAGTGTATGGTGTCTGATGTACAACAGAGAGAGGTGGACTGACTTGGATCTGACTAGATTAGTTAGACTGGGTGTAGATCTGACTCCCACTGTGTGTCTCTGTCTGTCTGTCTGTCTGTGTGGTTCAGCTGTGGGAGGGAAACTTCCTTGGAAATCTTGTATTGATTCTATTCAAGCTGTCTGAAAGTAAGAAGATTGCAGTGAGATTTGCAGGTTAGGAGTGTTTTATAATAGTGAGCACTGTGTGTGGGTGTGTGTGTGTGTGTCTGTGTGTATGTGTGTGTGTTTGCGTCTGTCTGTATTTACGGCCTGGCTCTGTCTCATGCAGAGTGTGCTGCGCCTCTCATTCCCCTGTTGTGTAAAAACAAGCCGTAGGTGGCCGCGCGTGTTGAGCTAACAGCTTCTGATCTCTTCATCTATAAATAGTGAGGCTCCGTTTCCAAACAGCAGGTCTCTCTGGAAGAGGATACACTCAGAGAAAGAGAATGAGACAAAGAAAAAAAAAAGACAGAGAGAAAGAAACGTGGTAGAATAAGCTCTTATTTTAAGCTATTTCTTTGTCTGATCTGGGGAAGGCAGTTCAAAGTCGTTGATGAGATCCCTTGCCCGTTTGATTGCTCATGAATGTGAAATTAGATTGAAACACTCCCGCACACCCACAGACACACACACACACACACACACACACACACACACACGCCAGTAATGAATTAGAGTCATTGGTGGTCCTCATTTCCAAAAGGGGTCTCCATCTCACCCCATCCCTCTCATCCCTCTCATCCCTCTCTCCCTCTCTCCCTCTGTTCTGTGTTCATGTGACATGACGCCACATGTCTGATGAGGGCTGCTTACTCCCATCCTTTACCCTGGTCCAGCAGCAGGTGTAACACTATACTGCACAAGGCCCTACAGCTATGATGAGATGTAACACCGGGTCAGACAATGGATAAGCACACACAAGTATCGTGCATGTGTGCTAACTGGCTAACATGCGCACACACACACACACACACACACACACCCAACAAGACCAGTAGCGCAGCTTGCGGGTAGCTGTATGTAGTGCCTACTGTACTTTGAGAAATTTGCATGAGAGATTTGCATGTATTAGTGTGCATGTGTGCGTAAGAAGAGAGTTCACGGAGGATGTGATTGGCCGTTCCACTGATAAAGCAAAAAAGGAAACGTTACGGATACTAACGTATCCTCGGTTCTCTGAGTGAGAAGCTGAAACGTACGAATGGATGATGCCTATCATCTCCTACTTTTTCTGAAGTCAATTTTAACCAACCCTTTGAAAAAAGGGCAGTAAGCGCTCTGACGCGCGCAGGCAACTACTTAGACAGCCCTGCGTGACGTCAGAAAGTCTATATATTGACTGCGCTTACGCTTCAGGTCCTCTTTGCCAAGCTCGCCAGCGTCGGCGACTTGAGGCCCGAAGCGTACGTTTGGGCTTCTCACTCAGAGAACCGAGGATACGTTAGTATCCGTAACGTTCTCTTTCGTTTCGAAGCCGAAACGTACGAATGGATCACTACAACCAAGCCTCAAGAGCCCTACACCGAGGAGCCCGAGGTGGGAAGACCCATGGGACCGCCGCCGGGTCCAGAGAGAACACTCTCTGCTACCCCCTGGTGACGTCCAACGCGTAAAAACGCGCGAAGGTGTTGCCTGAGGCCCAGAAAGCGCTCAGACAGATATCCTGCATAGGGACGCCTTTCCAGAAGGCCCAAGAGGCTGCCACTCCACGGGTGGAGTGCGCCCTGACATGAGCAGGCGGAGGAACACCCGCCGCCTCATATGCCAGACGTATGGCCTCAGTAAGCCAATGCGACATGCGTTGGGTAGACAAGGCCTGACCCTTGGCACGCTCGCCATGGCAGACGAACAACTGGTTCGTCTTCCTGATGCTCTGCGTACGCGTCAAATAGGCACGTAGCGCTCTGACCGGGCACAGAGTGACGGGCACAGAACCTCCCGTCTCAGGAAGGGCTGAGAGCTCAATGACCCTCGAACGAGGGTCAGTAGACAGCACTTTAGGGCGAGAAAAGAGATTTGGTCGCAGCGTTACCCGCGCGTCATCTTGCGTGAATCTGACGCATCAGAGGAAGGGGGGGAAAAGCGTAGAGTAGACCTCGCGGCCACGGATGTGCCAGTGCGTCCGACCCTAGCAGCGCATCTCGCTCCAGCGAAAACCACGCTGGACAGTGAGCGTTCTCGCTCGAGGCGTAAAGATCGACTCGTGCCCGCCCGAAGCGGGACCAGAGGCTGTGCACCACGGCTGGGCAGAGGCGCCAGTCGGTTGCACGCGGAACACCCCTGGAGAGGAGGTCCGCGCCTGTGTTGCGCACACCGGGCAAGTGCGACGCCCTGATCGACAGGAGGTGGCGGGAGGCCCAGGTGAGCAGCTTGTACGCCAGGCGAAACAGGTCCAGAGAGCGCGTGCCGCCCTGGCGATTGATATAAGCCACTACAGTGGTGTTGTCCATACGCACCAGAATGTGTTCTCCTCCGAGAAGAGGGAGAAACTCTTTCAGAGCGCAAAAGACAGCTAGGAGCTCTAACACATTGATGTGTAGCCTCCTGGAGGCTGCGCCCCATGTCCCTCTGGCGAGGCGACCGCAGCAAACGGCGCCCCAGCCGCTCTTGGACGCATCGGTGGTAACCGTCATGCGTCTGGCTACAGTGCCAAGGGCGCCGCCTCTGGTGAAGGACGACGGCCTGCGCCAATGCGCGAGGGCTAGCCACATGCGTCTGGATACTAAGATCTGACGGGCGGGGTTCGACCTGGAGGACACACCTAGTTCCGCTAAGGCGAGCTGCAGCGGGCGTAAGTGTAAAAGGCCGAGTGGGACAGCGCCACCCGCGCTGCACAGGAGGCCCGTCAGTCTGAGACACAGCCTGGCCGAAACGCAGGCACCTAGTCTGAAGTGGCGTAGACACACCCTGACGTCCTGTAGTCTCTTCGAAGTGAGCGTCGCTCTCATTGAGCGTGAGTTCAGTCTCACGCCCAAGAACTCGACCTCCTGAGAGGGAGAGAATGCACTTGCTTAGGTTTACTAAGAAGCCCAGATCGTGCAGGTGACGCAAAACAGTGTGAACCTGTGACGTTAGGAGCTGTCTGGAACCCGCCAGCAGCATCCAGTCGTCCAAGTAATTGAGGAGTCTGATACCCTGAGCGCGTAGAGGAGCAATCGCCGCCTCCACACACTTGGTGAAGCACCGAGGTGCCAGAGACAGACCGAAAGGGAGGGCTGTGTACTCGTAAGCTCTGCCCTCGAAGGCAAAGCGTAGAAAACGGCAGTGCCTTAGAGGTTTGAGCGAAGCATTGAGCGCTCTGAGATCTAGAATAGGGCGAAAAGCGCCCGACTTCTTGGGCACAAGGAAGTACGTACTGTAACGACCTGCGCGCGCGAGCGTCGGATCTACGCGCTGAATAGCGCCCTTTCTCAAGAGATCGCGAAGCTCTTGTCTGAGAGCAGGGGCCCTGGAGGGGGGCACCACTGACTCCATGACACCTCTGAACGGCGGGGGTGGCCACCTGAACTGCAGTTGATAGCCTTTCAACACTGTTGAAAGAACCCAACGCGACGTTGTGCACATCGGCCAATTCTGCCTGAGCAGAGCGGCGGAATGAGGAGGCAGCAAGGACAAACGAAGTGCTGTGCTGCCCCCGAGTGGCACTAAGGGGGCCGAGGTCAATGACTGAGGCTGTCCGCGAAGCTGAAGAGCGTCCGACTGACAGGGTAGAGACCCGACGTAACGTGGGGGCTGAGGGCAAGTCAACCGTGTGTGAGACCCCTGGGCAGTCACGCGTGGTTGGCGAG
>JAGFZM010000178.1:188768-200581 GCA_017657215.1 Limnothrissa miodon | reverse complement strand
CACACACACACACACACACACACACGTGCACACACACTTCTAGAGTAGCTAGGGGATTGGCTTAAAACCTAGGCACTATAGAACTGTACTGTCATTCTATAGAAGGATTCAAAGGACGTTTATTGTCACATGCATAAATTGTAGATGTTTTCAAAATGCGGTAAAATTACGTATAGAATAGAAGAGACAGAAGTTGCCAGGAGACTATTCAACCTGTGGCCGATCCAATTTTCTTAACCAGGTGATGATGTCACTTTTTACCCCAATGGCAGTTTAACAGTGGATGGATTATCTTAGCCTTTAAGGCCACACAAATAAAATTAGGTTGGTTCTCGGATTTTTTCAGGAAATATATGGAGCGAGCAAGCTAAATAAAAATAAAAAATAAAAAAATGTTCTGAAGGTAAATTAGCACATTCACAGTTAATGTTCATTAAAGACATTTACTCATGTGTTTAGGAAAAACTAAATGTGGCCTAATTTATAAACTTAACTTTCACACCTCACAGCACACTTTTTGTCATGCCGGTTTTAGGCAATGTACGAAAATTCATAATTCTGTCATTCTATGTTATGTAAAGGTTTGACGGTTTGTCATTTATTTAAGAGTTTGTGAATTTAAGCACCAAGCAAGCTGGCTGTGGAATTGAGGTATGACATATAATGTAGACTATGTCTAGGCTGCTGTAGCCTACGTTCAAACTCATTCTGTCACAGTTTATCACAGGGCATTAGAACGTCAAAATCGCATTGATTCACCAGATAGTGACTAAATTCACTTGATTCACTCTGTGAATTCTGTGATCAGCACCACGGAGATGAATATTCATCAATGTGCAATCACGTGAATCTAGAAAAGAGACTTTTTTTTTGCATAAGAAACAGAAGCATGTGTGTGTGTGCGCGCGCGCGAGGATGTGAGTGTGTAGGCACATGCTATTCATTTATTTATTGATTGATTTTGATGGCGAAACACTTTGAATGGATTTTTTTTCGCCTCTCAATCAATGAAATATCAAACTCACCTCCACAGAGTTGCACAAGCAGACTGCTCTCGGCACCATGAGTACAACTGCGCAAAGTTCTCATCCTCTTTCATTTCAATGCACTTGTCAAATGTTTTTCTCTTCTGATCAAATATTCTAATAATTGCAAACACTGGCCTAGCAGGAGCCCCTTCCACCGGAATCTTTCCTCATATCATGTCTCTTATCTCTTGCTCTCTCTGAAATGAAAGGCGCGATTTGATTGGTTTTCAATGGCACGTGAACGCAGCATGCTGTTTTCAGTATTATAGCTATCAGCAATTTTATTTTTATTTCATTTTGCATTTTTTTCAAGCGGCAAATCCGAAAACCAACTAATTTTATTGATGTGGCCTTAATTAACTAAAAACATTTAGAGAATTCATTAATGTTTATGAAGCCAATGTCAGTCCTACAAGGCCAACATGTCCTACCACCGATTACGTCCAACATGTCCTAACCTTAGGATTTCCACTTGTGTGCAGTTTTGAGCTATCGCAACATTTTAAAAGCTTTAGCCGTAGTTCGTTCACACTAACAACACTAGAAGTGTGGACAATGGACACTTCTCACCCTCAGTGGATGCCATCTTGGCAAGATAATGGAAGAGCAGGGACATCCAGCAGCTTTTTAAAACTGTTGTATCCGGACTTTATGGTCATGATGATTAGTTAGTTATGGTAAATAACACGTTTAACAATAATAGCTAACATCGACCTATGAGGCTTATGAAAATGGTACCCTAAAAAACAATGCTGGTGAACCGCTATGAAGTGGGGCACAAAGTACTCCATTTGTCAGAGCCCTAACCTGACACAATTCATACACACTCCCAGCAAGAACGCAATGCTCACACCGCACTGCACTGTATCCTATATGGATCATGATAACCAAAATTACTAAAGTAATTTTTCTCTAATACATGTATTTAATTTACATTACTTAAGTAAGTACCTGTTTACTTTCAAAGTTCTCATTGTCTCGTTTTAAAATGTCAGGGCCCTCAGAAGTCTACCAATGAAGTGTGGAGTTACTTTGAACCTTGTTAATGGTGTAAAGATAGCGATTTATCTGCATAGGCTAAGTTGTGCCCCTTTAGCTAGCAGTGTAAGGTTAATGAAAGCTTCGGCTAAAAACGGTTTAATGCGGAATGCTGGGGGTGGACGGAGGTGAGCATTGGATATATGTTTGTACTCTGTAACATCTTCCAGTACAGTCCAGATCCAAGTCACACCGGATTTCTCCTTTAAAGAGAATTTCTGAAGTATGTGGAACAGTAGAACACACTCTACTGTCAGAAATGTAGTGCTGTCAGGGTGTTTGTTTAAAACTCAGACAACGCTATAGGGATAAACTTAAAGAATTGGGGTAGTAATTATTTCCAGAACCCATTAACTATTTTATGTCATAATTTGTGTTACCTAATCTTCAGCAAGGGTGCGTGAGAGACGCTTATACCCAACATGACCCGACATTTTGTTTGTTAAGTGACAATACAGGATCAGCGAGGAAAAAAAACAACTAAACAAAAACACAAAACAAAAACTCAGAAATCCATGCCACATCATGTTTGTATTTGTATCTGCTGGCGGACAGTGGCGTCTCTTTGTCTAAAAGTAATTGTGTCGAGAATAAGGTTTTTCTCTGTTGGGCCCTGTATGTGGAGCACAGGGGGTGAATGTGGGGTTCCCCTTGCGGCACGGGAGGAAAAACGGGGTCAGATTCAATCAACACTCAATGTGACCTTTGTTAGAAGCATCATGGACCACTTTCTATATGTAACAGTAAACAGAGACAAAGCAGGATTAAGCGGGAAAAGTACGAGAAAGTGAGACACACACACACACACATAGAGTGAGAGTATTCTGTGTGTGTAAGTGTGTGTTAACTTCTTCCTGCAAGCAAATTATGGATATTGCAGTCAATGCTCTTGGTAAATTCAGCATTCAGACAAAGATAAAAGTAGGCCATGGTGCGGCTTAACCCTAGCAGAGTAGCCTGCTAACGGTTAAATTCCATCACCCAATAATCTCTGTAATCGCAACAGAATTGGTCTGGACACTTCCAAAAACTACATTTACTTTTCAAGGATGCCTGATGTTTTTATTTATATTTAAATAATTGTCAATCAGAATACACAAATGCAGAATACACAAATCATGAAAGCAACATCTTCTTTTAAATCCATTCCACATTTGAGGGCAGGCACGTGGACACATAGGTCTCATCCTGTGCAGAGCACATGCCCTTTTTGGAATTGCACTCGGAGGTGCCCTTTTTTAGGGAGTTTTTTTTTTATATAAATCAATGCTATTGGTAACCTTTTTTGTCTGTTTGTCTTTTTAACAAATATTTAACCAATTACAGGAATGAAAAAGCGTATCTCTTAGAACCGTTCAAACTGTCAGTCAAACTTCACAACTGTGCCCCCTGAGCGCCGTGACCTTCAGCACATCAGTCAGTGATAGAGCAGCAGCAGATTAACGTCATCGTCTTGTAACGGTAAAATATCATGTTTGAATAAGTGCCAAGTTGTCTTTATGAAATAAACACTAGTATTCATGTACATTCACACCGGTGTGATGTTGATATAATGTGATGTCGTTTGGGCAAATTGCACACATTTGCTGTTCAAAAATCTGCGGTGTAACTGCATTTGAGTTTGACTCAAAGTAACCGAGTGATCTAGCAGTGTTGGAGAGCAAAGTAGCGAGGCTACTAGTTAAACTACATTTTGGAGTAACATGACTGTAGTAAAGCTATATTCTGGATCTGATAGCTTTTCATACAGTAGTTTAGCTATTTTTTGGCCATGTGGTTTGGTAGCTTTCCTTAAAGCTACATAAGAGCATTAGGTCACAGCAGCAATCTTCTATCTAGGCCGTAGCCTACATGGAACATCCATTTCTTGTGATGCATTTGATGAGTCAGTGGTGCCGTAATGAAAAATGTCCGTAATGTACCTGTATGGTGACATTACAGTAAACAGTCATATCAGTAGGCTACACTTATCAGTTAGGCTACCATTGTATAGCTATTGAGAGAGCTATTAGTTTAATCAATAATATAATCTTAGAAGGTTGGATAATTTATTATTATAGGCCTTTTGTAGCTGATGTGTGGTTAATCTACTTTTTTGTAACTTAGCTTGCTACATTTGGTCTTCAGGTAGCTTTGGTGTAGTGAAGCTTCATCTGATGTGGAGTAACTGTAGCTTAAGTAACTACATTTTCTGAGTAGCTTGCCCAACACTGCTTGTCAGCTAGGTAAAATACATTAGATGTAGGCGATAAGATCAATTGGCACTGTATAATGCCAAGCTATCAAAAAATATAATTTAGATATTTAGATATAATTTAGATTTATAATTGAAATGGTCTTTAAATGCCTTTGTCAAATAATATAAGAATATTATTGTGTGTTATTGTTTTGGGGTTGGGGGTGCCCTTTTTTAAATTTCAGCACATGCCCCTCAAAAGGTCTGTGCACGGCCCTGTTTGAGGGAACCTTCCACTGTTTTAGAGGACCTTTGAACCGTAATGGAAGGAACCCCCCTCCAGTAGGTCCTACGTCTCTAAACACTGAATCAATTTGCAACTTTGTCAAACTTTTCCGCCTAAAAACAAAAATGCTCTCTTAATCAATGATCAGATTCTCAAACATGGTTCACCCCCAGGGCTTCCTCCTTTGTTTTTTTTTTTCTTTGTAAGCAAGAAAGAAAAAAACCCTCTCCACTTAGTAAATCTTCCCCCCCTTTCTTCCCGAGTGTCAACAATGCGTAAGAAAGTGTCTATAAGGCTTCTGCGGCGCGGTTCAGTGCAGGGTGATGGTGCTGGTGGTGGCGTTGGCGGACGGCAGGGAGGAGGGGGTTAATTGACGTGATGGGCCCCCAATGCCATGCGCAGGCACACGCCTGCCTCTCCGCGGGCCAGTGAGAAAGGCCCCGGCCTGCAGAAGAAAAGCCCGGAGAAAGGAGCTGAGCGGGGAAACAAATGGGATGCTTGAAAAAGAGTGAAAGGAGTGAAAGGAGAAGGTTCCACCCCCTCCTCCACCTCAGTTCCACCCCTCTCTTTTCTCTTTCTTTCTCTTTCTGTCTGTCCCTCTTTCTCTCACCCTCCTTCAATCACCAGGCACTATTTTTGCTGATTACAGGGGCTGGTAAAGTGACTTACTCTCTCTCTCTCTCTTTCTCTCTCTCTTTCTCTCTCTCTCTCAGTCTCACTTCATTTTCTTTTTTAATCTCTTTCTCTCCCTCTTTCTCATTGGTCTTCCATCTCTATTTCTGTTCTTTTCTCCTTGTTTTTTCTTCCTCTCTCCTCCCTCTCTCTTTCTCCCTCCATCTCCCCCTCCCCCTTCATCTCTCTCTCTCTCTCTCTCTCTTTCTCTCGTCTGTTGCTCACGCATTCACTCTCCTCCTGATTAACATTTTCTGCTAGGCTTCACACCAAAGGCCCAACCTGTGCTCTTTAAAGCCGGAGCCTATGCAGGGCCAGAGGAGGAGAAAAAAAAGCCACAAGGCGCAAGAGTGGAATCAGATAAGGCTATCAGACTGCAGGCTTTACTGCTCAAGCTTTGTGTTACACACACACACACATACGCACACACACACTTACACACACATGAACACCTTACAAAACACGCCTTACAAAGACACACACATCTTACACACAAACACACACACGTGCATGAGCATATTGCACATACTCAATACACACATACACATTCTGAATCACACATTCAGTCTCTCTCTCTCTCTCTCTCTCTCTCTCTCTCTCTCTCACACACACACACACACACACTGCCCAACTTGGCTTCCTCCCTCAATCTCTCACTCCACTGCACCTTTTGTCCCTCACTGATTTCCCGGTGGAGTGGCCCCTGAAGCCACAAACCCCCAACCCCCTCTAGTACACACACACAGGCACTCACACACATACACACACAGATAGAAACGCACACACTCACACACACACACACACACCTTCAAACACACACACACACACACACAAACACACACATAGACTTACACACACAGATACACACACACACACACACACACACACACTTTAAACTTTAAGACTAAGATCAATTAACATGCTGTTTATTCATATGACTGAAAAATATCCTTTAGTTTAAATAAGTTTGCATAACTACATATACTCTTCAGAGCCCAGGAGAGAACCTTGATCTTTGCATTTAAGCCAATCATGAGTAAGTGAAATACACACAGCAAACAGTGAGATGACTCAGACCAATCCCGAGAAACGGTTCTGCCTGCTACATTGGGACCCGGGGTGCCTTGTTCTACAGATCTGGGATCGAACCGGCAACCTTTCGCTTTCAAGCCCAAAGCCCTAACCAGCAGGCTGCCTGAAATCATCAAATACTGGCTAAAAGTAACCAAGTTACAGTATTACTTTAAGTAAATAAACAGTAAATAAAATAAACAGATTGTCCTATCCCAAACAGATCTAGACAAGCTAATTATAGTGTTACCCATGTTTCCTGTGTGAACTTGGTCATTTTTCATTGCAATCTAATTTGTTGATTTTCATTTAAAAAAAAGGACTGCGAACACGTTTGAACACAATATGTACACTTTAGAAACCATAAAAAAGAACGCTGCACTCACATGAGCGAGGTAAGACAGGAAGTGATGTAAGAGGAAGTGAATAGGAAAGACAACCAAATGGATTTTTCCCATTATGAATGAATATGCCTGTATAACATGAAGTGCCAGTGTCCTTGTTATGTGGCGATTCTGATTTTTTTTAGAATATGACATACACAGACTGTCTCTGGTTAAGACAGAGTACATAGGACAGAAGGTCATTGTGGAGACAGGAAGTAAGGTAAAACAGGAGGTCAGGGAAGACAGGAAGTGAGGTGAGACAGGAGGTCAGGGAAGACAGGAAGTGAGGTGAGACAGGAGGTCAGTTACTGTAGGTAAGACACTGTGACAAAGAGATAGGATCAATGTTCAGGAACATAGCTTGATAAAATAGTCTATGCAGAGGCCCACAAGCTATAATGTAGCTTTAAGTATAATGTATATGTATAATATGATTTTACTGGAGTAAAACAGCTACGGGCATTGTTAGGCATAACACAGAGAGGGTTGGACAAATTTACATGCATAAGTTGATGTAAATTGTTATGTTTGGAGCTAAGGTGCTATAGTTTGCTTTATATTGTACTTGGTTTTCTACAGTGTTTTACTGTGTCTGTGTTTAATTTTCTAAATCCCTTTTAAATTATTCACCCTTCATTTTCTATTATGTAGACAAAGCAGCTTACATCGACTTTCACTCATATGTAAATAACAGCCTAATTCTCTTTTCCGAACATGCACCGCAGCGCACAATCCCATCACCGGGCTACGCTACCAGCTAATAACAGGACAAAAGAAAACTTTCAGCATTTGAAAAACAGACACCCCAAACAGCCCCAGCCATTAACACGCTCCAGTGGATGCAGCATTAGCACCCTTCAGGTACTGTGGGCAGACCTTAATTACAATTAAGATTAGCCGCACGCGTGATGGTGAGGATGATGATGATGATGATGATGATGATGGGTCGAAGAGGTGACTTGAAGAAGTCCCGGCGGAGGGGTGCAGTGTTGGAATCACAAGGCTGCAGACCTCATGGGAGACGTGTGAAGCCCCCCCGGGCGATCAGATAAGGGTGCGTTATCCCCAAGAGGGGACGGCAGAAAGCAGTTTCCATTCAGCGCCGAATACAGGGGCTTCTATATGGCAGCCCTGCCTCTATCAGCGCAGTGACCCCAACGTATCTATGCATGTGTGCTTATGTGTGTGTGTATGCGGTAGTTAGTGTACATTTCTCTTTCTCTTATTTCTTTGTGTGTGTGTGTATGCATGTGTGTGTGTGTGTGGGAGTGTACTTTTCTCTTTCCCTTATTTCTCTCCCTCTCTCTCTCTCTCTGTGTGTGTGTGTACATCTCTGTCTCCCCCTCCTTCCTTCATCCTGTGTTTGTATCCAGAGTTTTGAATTTTAAATCACATTCATTTTCTGCTTTGGGGTGAGGCGTGGTGACACCAGGGTTACACTGCTGTGTGTGTGTTTGTGTGCGTGTGTGTGTGTGTGTCTGCTCGCGCATGTGTCTGTCTGTCTGTGTGTGCGTGTGTGTCCAACGCACATATTAGCAAACAGATGCCGGGGATCTCTGGCTGTGTGTTTTGATCAATCAAGCTTTAACAAGTGGAGCTGACTTCATGCGAATGTAGCGCTTAGCATGTGAATGGCCCAGGCCCACAGGCCTGGGTATGATTAGCTCTAAGAAGATAAATGACAGATTGAAACGGCCCCCTGCAATCCAGCAGCAGCTAGCCCTTACACACACACACACACACACACCAGCTTACAAGCACCAGGGCTTTGCATGACTATTGACTCTTAATTTTCTCTCTCTCCCCTCTGGTCACACATGCATGCATGCACACACACACACGCACACACAAACTCACAAATGGATGCACTATTCACCGCTATCTCACTGATACTGATAATGTTTCCCTTTAATAAAAGCAAAACATTTGCTTCTGATTACTTTATATTTTGTAAAAAGATTATTAACTAATTGTCCCTTTGAATGGACTAGTAATTAATACACCCTAATTTGTTTGGATTTCCGTTTGGATTCTCTGTATACTTTACTCTTGTATGCTATTTTTGTTTTGACTTTTACATAAACACAATGCTGCTGTTTTACCTTCAAATAACAGCCATGAACTCTTCCTCATGTTAAGCAGCTGTACAATCTGTAGAATGAATGAACAGCTCCTCGGTCATGGCTACTAGTCAAGGATATGGAGGTGCAGTGGGGGTACCCCTTTAAACAATTAGGATGCAAATGCAGACCTAATTCTAAACAGTTACATGCACCTCCCAGACCTACAGAGATATTCTCAATGCCTGATTATGGTCATCCTAAAAGGTTAAAATGTAGTTGTTTATGATAATAGATGGCTATTTTGGAGAGGTGTGCGTGATTATTATTATTGTTAAAAGGCCCTAATAATATAATGCCTACATTTTTAGGTGAAGGGACTCCTTGCCCCTGCATCCATTGGCCACTACAGCCCTGCTCATGGAAGCCGCAACTGTGGTTTAAGGGAAAACACACACCCCTGGTTATGTTAATACAAACCATTTATTTTATTTGATACAGCTGATAGAGTTAGATGGCACTGACTAACATCCAGAGGCATAAAATGTTATTCTTTCCATTTTTGTTGCTTTCAAATCTAATCATAGACAATCGGCTGAGAGTTCCTGTGTGTTTCTCTGTTTGTTCCATTAACTCTGGCAACCGTCTGTTCAACAGTTGCCTTCCTGTCCAAGTACTGCATCTTTGACCGGGAGAAGCTTGCCACTTACAAGCAGGCTTTCCACACAGTAAGACTTCAGTGTCACCACTCTCATGGAAAAATTGCATCATGATGATGATGATGATGATTAAACCCAAACTATAAGGGTAGGAGGGTAACCTGGGCACACCCAGTGGCGGTTTTACACTGAATTGCGCCCTGGGCGAGACTTCCTCCCGGCCTACCGTGACGTTACACCACTGAATACCTTAATCATACAGAGAGAACATTGTTGCATACAGTACCTTTATCTTTTGCCCGTTTCATCTCATCTTTTTTTTTCCTAAATTGGGCACCTTGATAGCTTTGGCCTTTTTCTTCATTGCCTTGTTTACACCGAATCGACAACTGATTTCCCATCCGCTAACGCCATCACTCACGACCCTAAGTCAAGACTAAACCAATTCACCTCCACATCATAACCGTTTGGCTTACCTATTTTTATTAGCATTTTCACACAAATAAATCAATAAAAGGGGCTACTTATTGGTCTGTGTTTATATTAAAGAAATATTTTGAATGAAATGTCCGTTATTTGTAATAAAGTCAGGTGTCACTGACATAGTTTAGCCCACCTTCTTGTCCGCTTCATTTGGGAGAGGTGAACTGTAGCCTACTCTGCGCCCCCATCCCCTCTCGGCTCGCTCAGCTTCTCCTTTTGCAGCAGGCAGGGGCAGCACAGGTAGCCTATCATATACAATAGAAAACTTCTTCGTGGCACAGGTCCCCCCCCCCCCCCCCCCAAGTTCGTGTGCCGCCCCCAACGTAATGCCGCCCTGGGCGGCTGCCCCGTTCGCCCATGCCTAAAACCGCCACTGGGCACACCCATACTTCCTGTGACGCTGCATAAAGTTTAGCGTCAGAGTGGTGCAATAGCCAGGCTAATAGGTGGAATGATGATGATGATGATGGTAAAAGTTGTAGTGCTGGTGATAATTGGGTTCAGGATAATATAAAATGTCATCAATCTAAATGATGATGGTGAATTATGATGAGGATAATGAAGGTTCTCTCTCCTCCAGGCAGACAGTGATGGAGATGGATACCTGTCCTGTTTCCAGGTGCTTCTGGCCCTAAAAGAGGTCATTCCCTCAGAGCTCCTGTCAGAGGAAGAAGAAATCTACGTCTACAGAGTAAAGCTAATTCTACACAGCTAAAACACAAACAGCTAACACACAACACACCACAGCTAAACAGTCATTAGGAGTCCATGTGGATGTGGACACTTCAAATTTAACATCCCGTTATTTTTGTCACTTCTATTTCTTTTGACATCTGTCGTTGTCTCTCATTCTTTCCCTTGCTCTCTGTCACTCCCACTCTCTCTCTGACCGCTGGCCTCTCTCTTTCTTCCTCCCTCTCTTCTCTTTCACTCTCTCTCTTTTCCTCCCTCCCTTCTTTTTCACTCCCACTCTCTTCCCCTCTCTTACTTTCTGCCCCTATCCATCTTTCTCTCTATCGCTCTCTCTCTCTCTCTCTCTCTCTCTCTCTCTCTCTCTATCAAATTCAAATTCGAAGGAGCTTTATTGGCATGACTCAAGAAGTGTTGCCAAAGCATACAGTAATACAGATAGTTAAAACATATATATGAAAACAAACGATCAAATATGAAAGTATAACTTTAATCTATCTGTCTCTCTCTCCCTCTTTCTGTCTCTCTCTCTTTCCCTTTCTCTCTCTCTCTCTATCTGCCTCTTCTCTCTCTCTCTCCCTCTCTCTCTCTCTAACTGTCTCTCTCTCTCTCCCTCTCTCTGTCTCTCTCTTTCCCTTTCTCTCTCTCTCTATCTGCCTCTTCTCTCTCTCTCTCTCTCTCTCTCTCTCTCTCTCTCTCTATCCTCCTAAGATTCTGGAGCTGGTGGATGTTCATGTAACTGAGGGGGTGATGATGGACGAGCGTCTGTTCGCCGTGGTGGCCAGCCTGGCTCACAAAGTGGCCACACTGGAGTGAGTGAAAGACACACATGCACACACACACACACACACACACACACACACACAGACAGACACACATTTTCACACAAACACTTACATAAAGACCAATACACTGACAAATACAGTTCACACAAAAAAACACACGGATATTCACAGATATTCACAAAGATTCTTGAACCGATCTCCTACAATTGTGTCGGAAGGCAAGTCATTGACCTCCCATAAATAATGACCCTGCCTGTGTGTGATTGTGTGTATGTGTGTGTGTTCCTGAGGAGAGTAAGTGCTCCTTTGTGTCCGAGACAGAGAGAGAGAGTCAGGTCACCCAAGTTGACTTGATGGAGAGAGGAAGTGTGTGAATGTGTCTTTATGTAAGATCACACACTAAGTGTGTGTATGTGTGTCTGTCTGCCTGCCAGTCTGTCTGTGTGTGCTTGTGTATGTGTATGTGTGTGTGTGTGTGT
>JAGFZM010000178.1:125122-155122 GCA_017657215.1 Limnothrissa miodon | reverse complement strand
CTGCATCCAGACGGGTTTGCATCACTGTATCAGACCTAAAATACTTTGCGTCCATACACCTCGTTTTCTACTGCCACAATCAAAAACCTTTCACCTCCACACAGTAACGGGAAATGGCCCGAGACACTGGTCAAGTGACCGCTCTTGCCTGAAGTGGCCAGTGGGCTGATTTTTAAAAATGTTTTATTAAGGAATCTAGTTATGTCTTTATTGATGACTATGCTTGTGTCGCTTGGATATGTCTACAGGTAATTGTGCAAAAACATTGTTGCATACCGTCATTCTGGTACAAGTTGTCCAACAAAACAGTGCTTCTTTCCGACTTAACTCAAAACCCAGCTCTCCTTTTACGTCTGCCATTACGGCCCCATAGGGGCCCCACAGGACAGGATGGGTTGAGTCACTCAAATACATCTTACAAGCTCTGCACAGTGTATTATTTAGCAGTGCTAAACTTAGTACCTAAGGCAAGACCAGCTGAGGTTTACCATGATATATTCACAGCAATTAATGATTAATGATTAATGTGATTCCTCACCACTGTCTAAAGCATGGGATTCATTCACCTTGTCTTCCACGTGAATGTACTGTAAGACCAGCCAAGAGAATCAGGAAGGCAAATGTCACAAAGGTCAGAGCACAAGCAGACTTCTAATAGAGCACTGATTATTATTAGTTAAGGTCACATTGAAGTGAGGGTAGCATACGTAGCATTTAGCAGCATAGAAAAGGTGTTGGGAGCGTCTTTCAGTTTAGCGAGTAAGTAAAAAAAAAGCATTTTTCTTAAATGCAAAGGTGCCTGTCCGTCGAAGTAAAGGTGCATATCTGTGTGTCCCAGTGGTCAGGTGATCCCTCGAGTGGAATACACTCCTGAAGAGAGGGCCACGTGGGGCGTAGTCTTCAAGGAGCTGAAGACGCTGTACCCTACCCACGCATGCCGCGAACACAACCGCGTGTTCCCCCTGCTGGAGAAGTACTGCGGCTACCGGGAGGACAACATCCCCCAGCTGGAGGACATCTCCAAATTCCTGCAGTGTGAGATGGATTCACTCGTCAGCTATAGATTATAAAGAAGAAGTTTGGTGAAGATTAGCAAATAGCCCTGTTGTTCAAGGTCAATGGGTGCTGTCAGTAAGAAAAAGCTGACAATTTGATGTGAATGGGGAATAGCAAAATGAAACTAAGAATAAGTCACTCACTCATTCACTGTGTGTTTTGCCGTTTCACTATTCAGTCTGTTGAATCTATTTCTTTGTTCTTTATCTTACTGACAGTAAGACCTGGAAAAACGTGTCTATGGACTGATTCACACTGAACTTCCCCATTAAGGGTTTTAGGAACCATTGCAGTCAGTCAGCTCATATGTCAGTTTTTTTAGGCTGCTGCAATCAGTAGGGGTAACAGCAGCAGCATCCAGTAAAACACAGTCCGCTGAATCTTTTGGTTTGATAAACCGTATCACAGATGTTCTCTGAAGTGTTAGTGGGTGTGTGTGTGTGTGCATGTCTGTGTGTGCGTGCAAGTTCATGCCTATGTACACAATGTGTGTGTGTGTTTGTGTGTGTGCGGGTGTGACTGACAACTGACTCACACCTTCACAGACACATATTGGTCATCTCTTCCATTTGTGGCAGCATAAATTCCCTACTTCCTATTCCATTACCATTGACACACACAGACACACACACACACGCACACACACACACACACAGAAGCATGCATGCACATACACGCCCACATGCACACCCACACATACAGACACACGCACAACACCTTTCCTGTTGAGTCTTTAAAGGAAAATGACCCCTAAACAGAAGGGGATAAATAACAGGGTCCCCAGTAGCAGGGCATTATTCACCATTACACACACACACACACACACACACACACACACAATCAAGCAACAAAGACTCACACAACCCTGCCCTCTCCAGCGTGCACAGGTTTCCGTCTGAGACCAGTGGCGGGGCTGCTCTCCTCGCGTGACTTCCTGGCCGGATTGGCTTTCCGGGTTTTCCACTCCACTCAGTACATCCGCCACGGATCCAAACCCATGTACACCCCGGAACCGTGAGTCACAATTCCGTTTGCTTCCTTTACAAAGCCTTAGGGACAAAGCTTTTTTTTACCCATTTGTTGATAAATTTCCAACAAAAAACAATTCCCCAATTACTCAGAGCTTGTTCGTTAATAACATTGTGGATAATTAAGCTGTCTGTGCACCGAAGGGTCTCATAGAAATGTAATAAAAAAAATAACACTACAGTCACTGAAGTTGCAAGTAAACAGCCTCCAGATTCATGCGTGTGTCCAAACCACAAAGCACCTGTGTGAACTCACGACCAACCTCTCTTCCACTTGTGTTATATTGTTTAATTATATACTTTGTATACTGTACATTTTTGTCATGTCCATAACAGCAGTAAAATCACACTCTGTGTGTGAATGTAAATGTTTAGATTAGATTTAAACATACCATTTTAAAAAAATGGCACGTCCATTTTGTGGACAGTTTGGACGTGAACTGCCCATATAGTGTATGAGTGTTATGCTACAGCACGTCTGGCTACTAGTAGAGTACAGTATGTCTGTCTGCTGGTAGACTAATCCTAATCCAGCCTCCCTTAATTCTGTGCCGCCTTTTTAAAGGGACATCTGCCATGAGCTGCTGGGTCATGTCCCTCTGTTTGCTGACCCCAGTTTCGCCCAGTTCTCACAGGTATGGCCAACTCTTTACCAACACCCAAATACAGTACCAGTTAACACGGGTCTCTCATTCCCAGCACACAAATACCTAAATACTCAAAGACCAATGCCAATAGGTATGGCCAACTCTTCCCAATACCCCAATACCAGTTCTATCAGGTTGGACTAAATTAGAAGACAGATCTCTCTAAACACTGTTCCAATCACTAATTCCTGGCAGACAAGTTTTCTTGGCAGACAAATTGTGTATTGTGTGCCCATGTCAACTAGATCCAGACATTTTTTGCTGCAAAAGTGGTAGAAAATCCTTACTCAAAAGCATATCTGGAAGGAAGGCTACATCAGAGGAGCACTAGGACCATTTCTTTAGTTCTATGGGTTGAAAAAGCATGTGTCCAGGGGTCGATATACTCAGCGTTTATTACTCTGTAATAATTGTAATGTCTGTGCAGGAAATTGGTCTGGCTTCCCTGGGTGCTCCAGACGATTTCATTGAGAAATTGGCCACGGTAAGGTCGTTGCAGGGCATTGCTTTTGACATTTATTACATTGCTCCATTCACATTCTAAAGTTGCACAACCCTGTTGACCTTGGCTTGTGTGCGTTCCTGCAGGTGTACTGGTTCACTGTGGAGTTCGGTCTGTGCAAGCAAGGCTCAGAGATGAAAGCTTATGGAGCTGGACTACTCTCATCTTTTGGAGAGCTACAAGTAAGCATTTGGAGAGGAAAGACTGTCAGAGAGAATGAAGGAAACTGAATATTTTAAAACTGAATTCCTCAAATAACCTAAAAATTTTGTATATTCCTTATCCCCTTATTCCATTTTATTGGGGTTTTTTTTATATTCGGTCTGAAGTGTTCTAATAAACACAGATTTTTGCACAAATAGAAACAGGCCTCAGTAAACATACATTCTAAATACCATAGACCTTGGTTACATCAGACCAAAATCTAATCTATTTCAGTGTAAAAGATGCCCCCCTGCCTAAGCGAGCTTTGTGGCTGTGTTTTAAAGATAGATACCTAGTGTGTGTGTGTGTGTGCGTGAGTGTGTGTGCGGACAGTGGGTCAGTGTTCCACCTGTGTGTGAGTTCAATGTGTCAGTGGGAGACTAAGCCGACATGGGGGACGGGGTCAGTGGTTCAGTGGGGAATGAGATTGAGTGTGTGTGTGTGTGTGTGTGTGTAGTGATGGGGTATATTGTGGGAACAATGGCCACTGGAGCATAAAGTTACATCATGCACAAACACACACTTGCCTCGAAACACACACACACACACACATACATACAGTGTGTGAAGGCAGGAAGTTTGCATCAGTGAAGTGTCTGCTGGCAGTATGACAGAGGCACATGCAATGCACTGTGCATCATCAATGTTTTATTTCCTCCCTCGTCCTGTTTGCCACTGAACTCGACAGAGATAATGGATTTTGGAGGAGAATCATTGGTTATGATATTATTTTAAAGTGGCATATAAAGGCAAATTTAAAGGGGTAAAAGGGCTAATTTTATGTAGTTTACTTCTCAGAAAGGGTATGTAGGATGGTAGAAACGTTATGGAAGTTACAAACCAAGTACAGCTACATTTGGACATGTCTGTACATGGAGCACATAATTCTGTTTAATCTGTTTTTTTTCCTTAAGTGACTTTTAATTGATGACAGCTTCTGATCATTCATTCTCAACAGTACTCCTTAACAGACAAGCCAAAAGTCCTACCATTTGACCCAGAGAAAACCTCCCTTCAGAAGTATCCAATCACTGAGTTCCAACCCGTCTACTTTGTGGCTGAGAGTTTTGAAGACGCCAAGGAAAAAGTCAGGTAGAAAAAAAAACTCCAATCAACTAGGCTTAGATCGGTTGCTGAAAAGTGCTGACAGTTTAAACACTGAAACCTTTTAGAAATAGATCATGTTATCCATGACACCTTATTTGTTCGTTTTGTTCCTACAGGAAGTTCGCGGGCACTATCCCGCGACCATTCACCGTACGCTATAACGCGTACACCCAAAGCATTGAGATGCTTGACAGCGCGCACCAGCTCCAGAACCTAGCAGACAACATCACAAGTGTGTGCTAGACCTATTGTTCATGCAAATTAGGCTACAGACATAAGTACAACAGTCATAAAGCATGGGCTATATAATCTTATCAGAATGTGTTAATCGCTAGTGGTTACTAAATGATAAATAATTTCACATCACAACATTGGGACAGTTAAAATAATCTCTCTCTCTCTCTCCATAGGTGACATGGGCATCTTGTGCAACGCATTGCGTAAGCTGCAGTGATGATTACGTAGGAATTTTGTACAATTACGGATGTTGTATTGCGAGGAGCTTGGAGGAAAAAAAAACATTGACATACTATTTCCATTTATCCAAAAACGAGCATATACCCATATACCAGCTTCAACAAGTGCAAATCTTAATAGCATTTAGTTTGATTTCTCTCAATGTATTTTACCATGTATTCTGAAAATGTTTATATTGTAGTGTATTGTGTTATGTGTGGAGTTCATGTATGCGTCGTAAAAGGAGGGTTTCTTGCTGTTTTACATTATTTCTTAACGCTATCGAAACGCACAAATCTTTGTAAATAAACACATTATATATCATTTATACAACGCATAAATCGGGGGAATGCATTTAATCCAAAATATTTGTTCATTTTTAATTACATTTATCACTAGAGCAATAAATTAAAACGAAAATTATTTGTGCCTACCTTCAAATGAGGCGGAAGCTTGTCTGGCTGGCTGCGTCTGCAGGGATGGGACAATAACTGCAATTTTATAAATAGGGAGAGCCAATTGAATCACACCAGCTTTATTCATTTAATTACACTATTGTGTCTTTGATCAGTAGAGTAGTACATAACGAATATATTTAGCCTACTTTTCATCTGCATTTATTTAAATTTTTAAAAATGCAAACAAAAAATTAAAGTGCACCAAATTTCAAATGTATAGTGTGTGCTTATTGAATTTAAGTGAACGGATCGTCAGACGACATTACAAATATATTAAAAACGTCGACTTAGATATTATTCCTTTGTCTACTGCAGAATAGATAAATAGGTATAATTCGGATTGTTCGGTTAAATTTGTAAAGATATGCATGCAATGTACCTGATTATAGAAATAAAACATTTCTTTACATTTGTGCTCTTTTTTGTCTGTAACTGATGTTGTATTATGTAGCCTACCCACATGCTTTTGCGCGTTGGCAATTTCCTGGAATCTTAAATTCAACTCTTTTCAGTACCCTGGAGAGCACCAAATTAGTGAGTTTCATGAGATCAAATGATCATTTGTTTGAAACGTTCATTTGCTTTAAAACAAACATTTTAAATATCACGATTCACACATAAACTGAATTGTGACGAGTCATTTTTTGTCTCTTTTTTGCATTTTAATAGATTGACGTGACACTTTGGGTGCTCTAGGCTATTTTTGTTCCATCAAAAACGAACGGGATAATCATGACGCACCTTGCCATAAATTCAGACGCGCACTTGCGTAACTAATTACCATAAACACCTTTGCTGGTGTCATATAAAGATGCGAGGAGATGGCGTTGTCATAAGCTCGGGGAACTCATCATCTAACCAAGGAGGGGGGATTCCAGGAAAGTAACTATACAGCTTAAAGCCTAGTACGTCTGTCTTCGAACCCAAGATCCAAACGTATTCCAAACCTTGCAAAAAAAGTTAAAATACGGTTGTCTGCATGAAGACTGAGAGCGTCGTCCAAAATGTGCCCTTCACTGGTAGAAAACGGAGCCTGCTTGATGACGCACGGAGGGACCGCGAGAGTGGGTCCCTTGCGTCCCCGGGTCCCTCACGCAGCGGAGACTGTTCTGTGTTTGAGGAGAAAAACGGAAAAGTTGCACTGCACGTGTTATTCGCCCTCAGCAACGAGAAAAATTCTGGGTTCTTCAAGGCGGGGAAAGTGTTTGAGGTGAGTCATAGAAAGTGGATGCATATCCCACGTTTGAAAGAATAAAGGATAAAATATAAAAAATCTGCGTATTTTAACATTTGGATTTATGCGTCCATAGACTTTTGAAGCCAGACTTCTTCACGTGGAGAGCCGACCCAGAAAGTCTAAAAACAACACATCGGACCTGGAATTTCTCATCAAATGTGAGATACACAGTTCAGACATCGACGTCTTCATCAACTCGTTAAAAAGGGTTGCAGACGACGTGCGAACAGCATCTGAGGAAAAAGGCAAATACTTTAACAGCTATTATTACACCATTTGTCTACACAAGTGTATATCATCATTAAATTATAAACTGTATAATTAGATAACTTTTAACCTTTTCCCCAGTTCCCTGGTTTCCAAGGAAAATAAGAGATTTGGACAGATGTAATCATTTAGTAACGAAATTTGATCCTGATTTGGATCACGATCATCCGGTGAGTCTTGCTTTCTGGACAACCATCCAATCAAGTGTGAGTCAATGTGTATGCGTGCGTGCCAACCACCTAAAAATCCACTTTAATCTTTTTTAATCTAGGGTTACAACGACAAAGAATACCGGAAAAGAAGAGCATATATATCGGAACTAGCATTTAATTACAAACAGTAAGTCATCTTTGCGTTTATATATAATATTTATAATCGACAACATAGCCTATCACCAAACACAATAATTTTAAATATTGATCAGGCCATCCCCAGTTGCTTGGCTATTCAGCATTATTTCTACCTTTAACACCATTTCAGAGCTTTGCATTGATTCCTAATATTAAAAACACGCCTTCAATCTATATTAATTACAAGATCCACAAAATATGTACAGTTGACAGTTACAATGAATAATACAAATGAAAACACCGATGGTTCAATTTTCGCCACTCAGTTGTCATGACTTACTTTTCCCGCAGAGGGGAGCCCTTGCCCAGGTTAGAATACATGCCTGAGGAAATTGACACTTGGTAAGTGCCTTGTGACTCATGAATACTGTGTTAACCGAGAAGAAATATGTAAATACCTTGATTCCAGACTGCAGCATTATCATTCTATCAATGGTGACTTGCTGATTGCAAAATGTAGTCTATCCATAAAGTGGATCTTCAGTTGCTGTGTTCTTATAATTGCCATGTATCTCCTAAGATTTGTCTTGCTATGCACCCCTGCACCACAGACAGATTACTACAATTGATATATATTTTTCGCATAATTATTGCTGCACAAGTATATAGTATATAGTAGCCTACATGCAAGTGATACTACATAACAATGTCATAGCACACAGGGCATATTGAGGATATATTTGAAGTGCTAGATCTTGTCCCACATAAAGCCTGAGCTTTGTCTTCTGGAGAGAGTCGAGAGCCCATTTCCCCCTACATTTCCCGATGGTGGCACAGGTGGTAGCCGTTTCGTTTGGCAACCCGAGGGTTACAGATTCGAGCCCCGCTCCAATCCGACCCCACTGATGTATCCTTGAGCAAGACACTGAACCCCAATGGCTCCCAGTGGCAGCCTAAGCCACCGGTGTAGGAATGCATGTGTGTGAATGGGTGAATGTGAGGCACACATTGTAAAACGAGTATACATTTGAGTGCTCGTAGGAGTAGAAAAGCAGTGTATAAATGCAGTTCATTTCCCATTCCCCCACTGTACCCCCAATCTGACGAATAAACTCTTGGTTTATTCTTCAAACAGGAGGCAGGTGTATCGGACCCTGACCAGCATCTACCCCACCCACGCCTGTAGGCAGTTCCTAGAGGGGCTGCAGGAACTGGAGGAAGAGTGCGGTTACGCAGAGGACAACATCCCTCAGCTCAGAGACGTGTCCAACTTCCTCAAAGGTAAGAATGACACTTGGAGACAGGTGGACATGAGTGCATCTGTAATTACGGGGATCAGTTTGGATCCCCCTTTCAAACCAGCTGTATATTGCCTCATAGAGTTGCAAAGTGAGTTATAGTACTTAAAGAATTTTGTAATTTTTTTGTCTGGGATTTGCCTGTAATGAAATGTTAATGTAAATTTATTGAATTTCTTTTCATAAAGGTTAGATTTATTTTCTATAACTTTATTCTTCATTTGGTTTGCTTTTGGCACAACACATTGGGGATAAAAGTTGTTTTATGATAGAGAACATCAGTTTCTGTCATTGTTTAAAATCTTATTGGTTTGTGTAAGCTTAAGCTGCTCATAGAACAAAAGTCTTCCTATCTATGGTCCAGAAATGTTGATGTCTGAATTGTTATAATTGAATTTATTTGTGTGTGTGTATGTGTGTGTGTTTCCTTTCACACAGAGAAAACCGGCTTCCAGTTGCGTCCAGTAGCGGGTCTTCTCTCGGCTCGTGACTTTTTGGCCAGCCTGGCATTCCGAGTGTTCCAGTGCACGCAGTACATTCGCCACCCCTCCGCCCCAATGCACTCCCCGGAACCGTAAGAGACTAGAATGTTCTGGAATAAATGTTAGGAATGTCTCAATGCACAGAATGTTAGAGCATTGCATTGTTGAACTTGAACTTTGTGTACAAATTCCACTGCTGATGGTGGATAAAGGAGAAATGCAGTGTGAATCAACCCATAGTTGGGTTGTTTGGGGTTTCTGAGCACTGGAAGAACAAAAACATGCAATACAACATGTACCAAATCTAAAACACACTAAGCCCTACACCTTAAAGCTTTAAAACACAAATCTTTCACTGTCCGCTGCTTCAAGCCAAGTCTTTGAAGGTTTAGGGTATATGACTTAGGTATTTAGTCACCTTAATGACATTAGCATCAAACCATTATTGAGCCTGCAGCCTACGTGCTCATGCACTGTATCACTTAAATCGTTTTCCCTTTTTACAGAGACTGCTGTCACGAACTACTTGGCCACATACCAATGCTCGCAGACAAAGGGTTTGCTCAGTTTTCACAGGTAAACATGAAGGGATATTTCTATGTCTAACTTTTAGACAGTGTTCATTAAGATTTCAGTGTCATGTTATATTGTGTTATGTGTTGCTGTGCTATACATAAACACACACACACTGACTGGAAGTGCTTTGGGATTACACAGGAAATTGGACTGGCGTCACTGGGTGCATCAGATGAGGACATTGAGAGACTGTCAACAGTAAGTCCAAGACTTTTACACACATTTATACATTCCATAACACAAGTTGAGTGAAACAAAACATAAAAGTTGAGTGAAATCAGGAAATTGTGATTAATGGATCCAAAGATGACAGATGGATACAGATGACAAGCCGCTGTAGATGTAGATAGTTGAAAACATACTGTGTCTTACTTATAACAAAACTGAAGTATACTGTTACATAAACATGTAAAATGTAATGAGTGAAATGTACAAATGCCCTGGATTTGTACAGTAAATGTTAATTTGAACATTTCTCTGAGAATTGATAGTATTCTCATTGTTGGTCATAGATAAATAACCTGTCACCACTAGATATTTTATCACATGGCCTCTGTCTATGTGTAATATATTTTCTTCATTGTAGCTGTACTGGTTCACAGTGGAGTTTGGTCTTTGTAAACAAAATGGATCAGTCAAAGCCTACGGAGCTGGATTGCTGTCCTCTTACGGTGAACTCCAAGTGAGTGGAATTCTAGAACTGTAACTGATTCTAAATTCCATCCGTCTTAGAACTCCATCCTTCAAACTGCCACGTGAAGACTGAACCTCACTGCAAATAATTTCCCATATTGTGTTTCCAATCCTAGTATGCTCTATCAAATGAACCAGAGTACAAACCCTTCACCCCGGAGGAAGCTGCTGTCCAACCGTACCAGGATGAAACCTACCAGCCCATATACTTTGTGTCTGAAAACTTTGAAGATGCCAAGAAGAAACTGAGGTATCAGGGTTGAACGTTATGCTATCAACGTGTCAATGTTATGATTTCAGCTCTTTCTCTGTTCGCTGAGTGGCCATCTTATATCATGGGTCAGTGTGAACTTAAGCTTATGAGCTCGCTTCCTAACTAAATTGCTGAAGATAAACATAATTGATGGTACTATACACTATTCCCTCATAAGCATTAGTCAAGAATAACAGTGTTGCTTTGTTTTGGACCATCGTCCACAAAGACTCAAAATTATTTACTTTTATGTATGTTTACAGGGTGTAGAGGCATGTTAAACCTTATATGTTTTTGTCTGGGGGTTATATGACCTGATGGCACTATTAGTAGGAGAGACTAATACCCCTATAAGCCTAATAAGATCTATTGAAGGACCAAACATGTTGACTTTTTAACTAGGCAGGTTATCGTTAATTTCCTCTTTGGCACGATTTCTCAAACTGTTTTAGTTTGATACTTATTTTTCAATTTTACTCCTTAAGACATTATTCTTGTCACTTTACTGAAGCCATAAAAATGTTCCTTCAACTAACAGAGAGGCCTTAGTCCCTGTATGACGAAGAAAGGAGGGGGGGGGGGGGGGGTTGTCTGGGGCAGAAGCAGTTCTACTAAGCCATTCTAAGCTATTCCAAAAGACTGAAATATTACCAGTGCGCTCGTTCCAAACAAGTGAAATCAGTCCCCACAAGGAGTGGGAAGAGGTGTCAGGAAGTGTGGCGGTCCAGCAGAAGTTAAAGAACAGTCCCTTGCAGTGAACGGACGCTGCATTTTAAAGATGCCACAATGGTCCAAAACTAAACACGAAACCCTGTTCTTTCGCAGGCAATTTTCGTCAACCATTCAGAGGCCCTTCACCATCCGGTACGACCCAATCACCAGCAGTCTGGAGGTGCTCGACCGGCCGGAAAAGATCCAGAAGGCACTGGGTCAGATGCAGGTTGAGTTGAAGACCTTGCACCAGGCCCTAGAGGGGCTCACTCAGAAATGAACCGGGTCCAGGTCCCGGGCCCAAGCCACAGTCCAACATCTGCAAGGCTTATCCGGCTCCCGCTCACAATTGAATGTTGAGCAGCAGGACAAATAGTTCAACTCCTTATTTTCGTATTTAAGTTGATTTGCTTTATTTGTTAACTTAACTGGGATTTTATGATGTACATTTTAAACCACTCGATGCTCGATTGCTAATTTATTCAGTGTAAAAAGCTGTTAATGGTGATATTTGGTAACATGTTAAATTGTTTACCATGTGTATTTATGTAAAAATATGGGAATGAGAATGTGTGTGTGCGTAATTCAAGACATTAAATCGTTTCCTCGACAATGCTTTTGGGGCCACTTTTCAATGTCGTCCATATTAATGGGACTTTTACAAAAGCTTTATTGTGCGCTGGATGATGTGTGTATTAGTTTGTTGAAAGTGTGGAAACAGAAATAACACTCACTGTTCAAAGATAAAGAATGACAAAGTATGAGCGAGAGAGAGAGAGGGAAACAGATGTTTCTATTTTTTATGAATCCTATTTTACAAACTACTTTAATTTAGAGAGTTTACATAGGTTTACATGATGTGTAGGCAACAATGACTTGATTTATGTTGATAATGCAACATGATATTTTATTTTGATGGGATTTACGAGAGAGGGAGACGCACATAGACTACACTAAACAACCACCCCCAACACCCCAACCCACACACACACCATTCACAGAGCAACTGTTTCCATTTGGGAAGTTCTGGAAAGGCGATTGAGCACGTGTTATTAGGCCAAGGGGAAAGCGCTAATTATGAGTGATTTTGAGATCACGTTTCCAGCTCCGGACCCCGAGCCGTGCAGACTGAAGCCCCTGTAGACCTGGACCAGAGACCGAGCCATCGACTACATTGGGTCGTCACCACGGCAACTGCACGTTATAGCTGAGCAGAACAGACAACATCCGCCATCAGCTGAAGGGGAGTCCGGGAGTCCATGCTACTCAGGGGTGCGTTACCCAAAAGCATTGTTGCTAACCAAGTAAGCAACTTTGTTGGTTGCAATGCAACTGCCTATTGCCAACCAACTTAGTTGCTAACTGTTTAGCAACGATGCTTTTGGGAAACGCACCCCTGAATAGGGAAACAAGCACCATACTGACCTGGAGCCGGAGCTGAGTTAGAGCTAAAGGCTGCAGAGGGGTTGAGGAGATGAAGCGGAATGATGGAGGACCTGCGGGCGAATAACAGTACAACGCTGATTCACTCCCCTCCTCTTTATCAGGGCAACTCAAAGGATGTTATTCTACTACTCACCATGTAGCAAATCATGACTATTGCCAAACAGCTAGTGTGTAGAGGATAAATGAAACATGCAATTCCATTTTAAATGAAGCCAACCTATTTGGTTACTGTTGCCTACTATTTTAATCTTTGGTAAGGTTGACAATGATTGATTCCATATTGTTGCTTATTAGTTCAACTGTCAGATATAAAGCTAATTACAGTGAGTAACATTTTAAACCAAATCTACTTTATAGGTGTGTCATTATGGTAAAACAACGGATACCCTGTCAGCCAATCAGAAATCAGTATTTCATTTCTCCAGGTGTTAAAGTAGGCTTATGCCTGCCACAGGAGGCCTAAAACACAGGTTTGACTGTTTGGCACTCTGGCAAAGCCAGCCGGGAGAAGTACTAACTACTTCAGTTCGCATTTCAGTTTGTCTGCTGGGGAAGCCGTCGCTTTTCCAGTGAAACTTCAGGCTACATTAAATCCCCCATAAAGCTTCTCCCACACGAGCTCAGCTGGAAGCGGCTGAGGGGAATAAAGAAGGGGTGAGGGAGAGGAGTGGGGGAACATCCTCTTCTACAGAAGAGCTCCTGGTTCTCTGTAATGCATCTCATTTTACATACTGTGAACCACCCCCACTCCCCACAACTCCCCCCTTGACCCCCTACCTCCCCACACCGCCACCCAGTCCGCAAGTCTTTCCCAAAACCACTGCGTTACCCAGAATCTGCCCGATTCCCAAACAAACACACGTTGCCGGGGCAACAAGATAACTCAACGCTGGTGAAAGCACAGCGTTGCTCGCCCAGAGAAGCGGACCTAGCCACTAATCCGCGGAGTTTAAAGGAGAGGCGCTCTTGAAGACGAGCCCAGCAGCCGCCGGCCGATCAAAACACACTCTTGCTTCTAGCCTGGCACAGTCTTCACAACCATCTGAGAGCGAACGCCCCCCACAGCCTCTACCCAACCCCCCACTTCCACCACGTCACCCACCAAGAGCAGCAGCAGGAGCATCATCACTTTTACAGTTTCTTCATGTGGGTAACGCTCCTAGCCAATGCTAATTACAGAGCAATACAGTGAGGATTCACATGCTCACTGTGTATATAAAGTTTGCTACTGAATAGGCCAAACCCTAAACATTACAAGCTTACTTTTGTCCACACGTCCTCCAAACTATTCCATTAAATAAATATTCATTTAACGTGCCTTGCAACGCTGACATGAAACAGAGGTGAGCTAGACAAAGCGGTCATGCAACAGAGGCGAACCAGAACACAGCTCATTATCATAAATGGAAAAACAGGGAATTTTAATCGAGCGCTATTGGAATAGGTTGCAAATGGCCTCATTAAGTCTTCTTGGTCTGTTTTCAGCCTAACTAAAGATGCATGTCAGACCTCAGAAGACGATTAGCAATATCATGTAGATATATAACAGGGTACCTTTAATTAAAGTTTGGATTAAAACAAGGTGTTTGGGAACAAGGGGCAACAGTCTCCATGACGGGGCCTATGCGCTCACAAAAACCCAGGTTGAAAACAGAGCCACGAGACATATCCAGATCCAACCGAGTGATGTCGGTTGAAAAAAGAACCAGAAAATTTGAACAGAAGCCAAATACTGTGACACAACTGAAGGGGGCATACTGCAATGAAACCGAATGAGTTTCTGTGCTTCATTTAGATGCAGTTTGGTCCATGCTGTATGATGCTTTCTTATTACCCCTAATTCATAAGGAAATACGTGGTTGCATTAGAATGTTATGAAATACACGTGCAGAAATACATGTCTTGATTTATCATGGTCATGCTATATGCATGCTATGAAAACAGATGGAAAATCGATCAGAAATAATATACAAGGGCTTGGATTCATTTTTACTGGAAAAAGGTTGGAGCCAGGCCAAGGCCAGATTAGGGGGACATCCATTGATCACAGTCAACTGTTGCCATAAATGAAAGTGTCTTTACTTTCAGAAAGCCTCCCATGAAAGGCCAGATATTCTCCTCGAGTTATGTTCTCGTTAGTCAGCATTTGCCTGACCCCTTGGGCTGCCTTTTGTTCCACTGTATATGTGCGCGTGCCTCTGCTTTGAACACGAGCAGCACGCCAGCTCCTGAGGCTCTGCTGGTTGATCAGGGTTGCCAACTCCCCTTGGCTCCTGGAGACAAGAACCGGACCGAAAGAGCTTTGATCCTTCAGGTTTATTGTTTCACAACCGCAAACAAGAACGGTCCGATTCTGAGCACTTGGAAAAAGGGTGTGTGCGTGTTTGTGTATGTGTGTGTGTGTGCGTTTGTGTGTAGAGAGAAGTGGTTTTACAAGAAGTTGTGGCCTAGGTTTAAATAAACATGTATTCCCAAGAATTTGGGTGAACCAGAGACTTGAAGCTTCTGAGTAGGCTATTCTTCTTCTGACCTCTAAAAGCCACAGGTAGGAGTGATTTCCAGTGTGCTGTTTGAAAAGACCAGCAGGGGGAGACCTTGGGTCAGCCTTCTGAGAGACACTAGTGATTAAAGGAGAATTTAGATGACTCATGTTTCTGAGAAAATCTCCCCTAACTTTGCACTTGCACTTTTCACTGAAAGAGACTATTATACTCTTTGGAAAATTTTCAGCACTTAGTGTGTTTGAGAGACAGTGACAGAAATGTGAATGTATGTGTGTGTGTGTGTGCGCGCATGCGTGTCTATGTATGCAGGATCTGTGTGCTATAGACTACTGTGTTGCAATTGACTTCGATTTCTCGCGCAACTGTGAGCTGTTCCAGCTTTGTCCATGTCTTTTTTTTTTGCGAGCGTTAGCGACAGACCACAGAGGACTTGTTCAAACACAGCCAAGGGTCCAGGGAGAGCGGTAGCATGTTTTGCTTGTGGATGGCGGTTTGCACACTCCGTCCAAAAAGCACAAGGTCCTGTCTAACAGGCTTGAAAGAGTGAGGGTCCTCCACCCTGGCTACACCCGAGTCTAACGCAGAGAGGCACATCCCAGCACAATGGGAGCCACTGTTAATGCCTGAACACATACAGCACGGTAATGCCTGCTCTATAGCCTTACTGCTCAAATCTTCGGAACACGCACACACGCTGCTCGAATCAGTCACTCGATAGTGAGCGAGATGTGTGTGTTGGAGGGAGTGTAAGGTTGTCACAGAGAGATGGATTGAGTGAACTTAAATGAAGTTCCATCTTGGCTGACAAAAAGGCAACTTTTGGAAAAAAGGAAAAAAAAAATATGCAGTAAAGGTTATATGGGCACATTTTTGGTGTATTACTTGTCAAATGTGAAGGTCAATAGTCTACAAGGCGCTAGTGTAATTTCTCCTGTGTCAGTGACCATAACAAGCAACTGATTGGGTCTGTATGCAGCTGGAAAGTGGGATGATTCCTAGTTAAAAACTGAGCACATCTGAGTTGAAGCTATTCACTTGACAAGGTGTAAATGCTAGTTAGCAACAAGGCTAACATCAAGTACTGTAGTAGTTACCCAGCAATAAGCATGATTTGCTATGAATAAACTATAGACAATATATTTCCCTTTGAATGAGTAAACTGCAGTTGTTTAGACTTTTCAATGACTAATGAGTTTGTAAAAACTTTTGAGATTTTTTAGGGGTTTTCTACAACATATTTAAGTAAATTTATAAGTTTCCTAGTTTCTTTGATGATTAAATTGCTCATTGCGGGATGAATGTGGCTCTCACAGCAGTCTCTAGTGTTGATTCTACTGTAACAACCCCTGAAGAATCTGAAAAACCTACCAGGAGGAAACAAATTGAATATGAAAAGAAAACTTGAATTGCATTTATCGCATTATCCTCGCCAGTCAACAAATCAAGCAAAAAAAAAAAAAAAAAAAAAAAAAATTCAATGGTTTCTATTTTTCAGTTTGCAAGTATAATTGCAGGGATTAGTGAGAATGTACTTCACAGTGTGGTTGCAATTTAATCGGTGACCACAAGGGGCGCTCAGGAGCTAAAAAATGCCAACACTGGCTGACCACCAGCACTGGTGGTGGTGAGATTGGTGGGGTGGGAGTGGGTGTTGGGGTACGTTCAGTTGGGGGGAGGCGTGGCCCTGCCCTAATCCGTACTTTTCACCTTTCTGAGAATCCACAGCACACCTCTCGCTGCCAGGCTCCGTGTGCGCCTGACGCATGTAAGGACCTACGTGTGTGTGTGTGTGTGACGCTTGCTTCCTGAGCTTTTCTAAGAACTACCCCACCTAACTTTTACACTGTCCTCCTTTTCTTTTCTTCTCTCCCCCTCCATCCCGTCTTCATTAGAAAGCAATGTTTGCTGGGCATCGGGCCATTTGACCCCTCCCTCTCCTCTTCACTTTTCTCCATCCTCCTCTCCCATTACCCTTTCCTCTAATGTTCTATATCCCTTGCTCTTCTCCTCTATCCTTCCACACTTCTCTCTTCCTTTTTTTCATCCCCCTTTTCTATCCTCCTCTACCCTTTTCAATCTTTCAGGCCAGTTATACGCATACTTGCCAACATTTAGCAGCAGAATCTGACATTATTCCTTTTTTTGTGGGAAGGAGGACAGCAATGGGAAAGTGTAGACTCAAATTCTGTGAAATATAGAAAAAAATGGGTGGAAGATGGGTGGGAAACGTGAAAAAAATATGTTGGCCATTACGGCTAAATGTGAAACACAATGAAGGAGTTGCTGTTTAGGTGTACGTATATACGTGCAAGAGTAGTTTGGGTGTGTGTGCAACAACTTTGACTGAGGCTGAAACTGTCTCAAAAGTTATACAAGCCACTTTACAGTATGTCCAGTTCACAATGTTAGTGAGAGTTAATGTCTGCCTATATCTATTCCTATCATGTGTGTTTGCAGATTTGCCACAAACAAAAAGGAGCTGGTCACCGCTGTATTAAAGCATGCAAGTACGGTAAGTGTGCGATTAAGTAGGTTGTGTCTGTGTGTGTGTGTGTTTGAATCACTAGTGTGTGTGTGTGTTTGAATCATTATTGTGTGTGTGTGTGTGTGTGTTGGCACTGCTCTCCCCCTCCACATTGGCCTGGGCCTCACCCCTCACCAGCTTGGCAGCACACCAGCCTGGTGGTACGCTGATCGACTCTTCACAGAATTTAGCCCTCTTCAGAGAAGAGACGAGCACCTAAAAATCCCCTACACCCCAAACACACACAGACGACTGTTTGCCTGGAATCAACCCTGTCTGTGCTTACCACCATACTTTTTAGTTCAGGTATACACAACAGACCCAGTCATCAGACACAAACACGTCATATCATTAGATTAATGAATACACACTAAAAAGCATGCATGCACACGTGCACACACACACACACACACACACATACACAAACACGTTCATAATATTAGTTCAGGTACACACAAACATGCAGTCACACACAAACACACACACTCAGATAAACTTTCATATTATTAGATAAACGAATACACATTCAACATTCAAAATATAGTTTTTACTGCTAAAGCAAAAAAAAAAAAAAACAGAGAGAAAGAGAGCACATATCAAAATATACTTCAGATCTTCATGAATAGGTAGTGCAGTTTGTTGTTCAAAATCACTGGACTTTACTTGGTTGGTCACATTTCCGTCATCCAGAATGACAGCTTCCTGTCTCCACCCGTAACACACAGTGGTAGGCTGCGGTGCCAGCTGAGCCCGCCCCCAACAGTGGATGAACCAATCATCACCGGCTGCCATGAAATCACAAAGCAATGGAATTAAGCTAAATTGAGAACTCTAGCATTTGACAAAAAAAGTCACATCTAATGTTTTCTTATTATATTATCAATATATAAAGGATAAATATAAAACAAACCCACAACACAAATAAGTTAATAATTTAGTTTGTCAAACTTGCTCAAATCCTTACCTGTGGATGACCAAGATGGTGGACGAGCAGTTGGCTACTAATCTTCCCTGGACATCCAGTGGTGGAGAAAAGGTTTTCATTGGCCCTCGACCACCTTCCAGAACACAGATCAATCGTTGAATCACCATTGCATCCTCGCCTGAGCCATCACATTGCCAGCTCAAAGGCGATGTACTGTTGTCTACCTTCACTACCAACCCAACTCCTCTTTGCGCTCCCCGTGTAGTAACAGCTCTTGGCATTGTCAAAAAATCGGATTATTGACCGATTAACACAACATTTCTCCTTTAAAGGATTTTTAATGCAATTCCATTTTTGAGTACCTTCGAGCATCATAGTAATCTATATATTTCTCAATGCAGGATATAGTGATGAACTTCTATCCACATGCATGTTAAAGATCTCTATTCGTAGTTACTTTTTTTTGAGAGCACAGAATAAGTGTTTCACAGAGCATATGCCACAACATTACATTACACTAATTGTTATTGTCACTTAGTGCACATTGGGATATTTGTAATTGTCATTTAGTGCACATTAGACTCTTTCTTATTGTCACTAGTGCACATTACATTATTTCTTATTGTCACTAGTGCACATTACATTATTTGTTATTGTCACTTAGTGCACATTACGTTATCTGTTATTGTCATTTAGTGCACATAACGCAATCTGTTATTGTCATTTAGTGCATATTACGCAATCTGTTATTTATATTTAGTGCACATCTGTTACTGTCCCTTAGTGCACATTGGGATATTAGTTATTGTTACTTAGTGCATTCTGCTCTTAAGCACACCCCTATTTTTCCTTTTTTTCAAAACAACGGCATACCCAAATTGAAAGCTTGACAGTTCCTCCATAGTTTTAGACTCAGGGATGTGCCTCATACCATTGGAAAGGTGACACCCTCAAGTTTTTTCTAGAGGAATATGTATGTTTCTGTGACATATGGACACAGAGTTATAGAGGTTGGAACTAAGTTTTTTTTTCCCCGCTCATTTCAAATGTCTATGAACTAACTAAGATATGAAGGTACCATCCATATGATACCCCCAAATAAAAAAATCTAAGTCCTAACTCCATCTGTCAACCTGTTACACAAAAAAATTGAAGTCAAAAGACCAAAAATATGATTTTTGAATATACATTTTTGAAAAATATGTTTATGCGTTTTGATTGGGACCCCTATGTAAATTCCCATAAAGACTTTTTGCAAACAAGAGGGCCTACTGACATTCAAAAGTTTATAACTTGAAAACCCCTTTACCTAGAAACATAAAATTGGTTTCAAATGAAAGCCAAGACCCTGGGCTTTCATGTCACTTTGCTTGAATTGAAGTTACCATATATGGGGCGTCCCATATATGGGCGGGTGTGCCTTAAGTTAAACAATATGAAATATGAAATGACAAAACTCACAAATGTCCACAAACATGCAATTAACACAAAGAAATACACCTTAATTAAAATCACAATAAACACAAATACACACTGATGCACACAGTAAGACGAGTTACTTACTTAAAGAGGCGAGCGCGGTCTACATGGCAAGGCTTTTTTCTCTGGGGGTAACTGGAAGCATAAGACAGACAAGTAAGACATATTTTAGACTTTTTTTTCCACACACACACACACACATGCAGCAACATGCAACATAAACACACCCCACAGTTTTGCTCACTGTGGAGCAAAAAGCGCCCGATATCACCCAGTTTGTGCCCATTGTGGCTACAAATTTGATGAGTTCACACACACACACACACACACACACACACACACACCTGGAAAAAGTGAAATCCAGAGTCACCCAGTCTGTGCCTATCAAAATGCCAACTTTGATCGAGCTGGCAAACAAAACACACACACACACTCATGGAAAAAGTGACATCCAGTGTCACCCAATCTGTGGCTATCAAAATGCCAACTTTGATCGAGCTGGCAAACAAAGACACACACACACACACACACATACACACACTCTTTTCTCCTGGAAAAAGTGACATACCATTTCACCCAGTCTGTGCCTATCAAAATGCCAACTTTGATTGAGATGGCAAACAAAAACAAAAACACAAACACACACACACACACACACACACACCTCGAGCGGGTGACGTCCCATATGACCCAGTCTGTGCCAACCACAGCTCCAACCTTGATGGAGTTGGCGAGACACCAGTCGGCAGACATCAGTGGGATCTGACCACAGTCCAGAGACAAAATGGCCTGCTGGGAGACCAGGTCGTAGAAACGAATCGTCCCCTTTTTCTCTGCAACCATCAACTGTTGGAGAGAGAGAGAGAGAGTGTGTGTGTGTGTGTGAGAGAGAGAGAGGGGGTCCTGAAGAGACACATTTAGGTGTACACACACAAGCACGCACATAATGCAGACACACACGCACACACACTCATTCAGTCAATCATTCAGCCTCTCACTCCACACACACACTCACACACACCTTGAGCACCTCTGCTGGGTGCCAGCACACACTCATGCCAGGTGAGCGAAGCTTAAAGAGTGCAGTTTCATTTCCATCCAGATCCCAAACCCTGCAGAGACAAACACAACATTGTTTAACTGCACACAAGATCTATGTTGCTTTAATATAATAACTTTCCACCACTAAAATTATTGTTTACTCAAGAGTATATAATTTTAAAAAAAGTTCCATAGTCCTTCAAACAAAACCAGATTTGTCTTTTTTTTTTTCTTTAATTAAAATAGGTGTGGTTGTCCCTTGATTGATAGGTGTTGTTGTAGACCCGTTTTATACTGTTTCCCTATCTCAGAAATCTGTCATTACGCTGAGGTAAAGCTTTAGTGGATTTCCTAAGGCAATTCATCAGACTTGTTAATAGTTCTTTATATACAGTCAATTTACAGTAAGAATGCCCTGTTGTGCAGTTGGTTGTACTAACAGATACTCTGTGTTTTTGGTATAAGAACTGTTAAAGGTCTCATTCAATCGTATTTTCATTAATTTTGTGGTGGTCTCTTGTCTAAAATAATGTCATGAGAGTTGGTTTTAACAAAAATATGCTGTGGTTGTCTTGTTTCAAGCTATTTTAGTTAGGTGAAAACGAGTGCAGGGATAGTGTGAGAGGATTCTTATGAATATTAATGATATGCAAACGTATCGCCTCTGATTGGCTAACAGCACTGTGACGCTCCCTCTAGTGGGTCTGTCTGCAGGCAGCCTAATAATGTTTTCTTGAGGGCAGGCTAACTGCATAGCTAATGTTCAATGTGACGTAGGCTTGCACAGCTTTTCCGATTCGCTCGTTTTTCCCGGCTGTTTTGTATCACAGGCGAATACAGACTACAGGGGTAGGAGAGCATTTTGAAGTTGAGCATGCAAGTGCAACTTGGGCTGACCTATGGTAATGTAAACAAATCAAGTATTAAACGGTTTATTTTGGAAGGAGACCTTTATAGGAATAGGCCACCCCAAAACTAAATTTACCATATTCCCCTGAGTTGGATAAGTGAGCAAAAGTGTTTTTCATTCAGCCCCGTGGTTGTCCGTATCCAGAAGCGCAGCGTTAGCTTAGCTTAGCATAGAGCGCTGAAAACCTGAAAACCCCCAACTTCCGTCAACACACCAGCGTGACTACCTGGCGGATACAATCGTGTAGGCTACAGAGCAAAAATGGCGATGGATATTACAGATTATTTGATGGACGACAGTGGTGATGACTTCTTTTACTACCAGAATGCAAGAGCATACCTCAGTAATTCATTTCAGTCATTAATGTAAGCCTTTTTAACATAACCACAAAAATTTCATAACTCGTTCTACTGTTATGAATACGTTGAGTAATTCAGACAGTGAAGCATTTCTATTAAAAATGCTGGAAGCATGAGGGTTTAAATTGAATATCATTAGCCACATAACTTATTAGCTATAGCTAATTTACTTCAGTGTGTAGCTGACAAAGTATTTGTCATCTCCATCAGTCAGCAAAAGTAAGAGGCCAATGATAGTATTACCACTATTAATATTATACTATTCTTGTTGAGTGCTGGGAATTTTTCATAGTTTTAGAGCTTACCTCAGTGCCTGGTAAATATTTTGTGGTTGTGTGTTAATATTGTACGCCTAGTGAAAGTTCACATCAATCAGAGGTGATTAATAAATAGGTACAGAACATTTAAATAATTATTAACTTACTATTTTTTTTATTTTTTCTTCACTCCAATTTAAATGCACACAACCAAAATCCAAAAGTGTGCTTACATAGACGCACAACCACCCACATACCCCCCCTCAACACACACACACACACACACACACACACAGTTGACAGAATGAGAGTAAAAGAAGAAAGAAAAAGGAGAGGGCATGAGCGGAAACAAGACTGTAAGCTTACGCCGATTCTGTCCTCAAGTGATCTTTATCAAACACACACACACACACACACTAGACTGGACAGGATGTCTGGAATTCAATCAGTCGTGCGCTCGGGAGCTAAAAACGGCTGCTGTCAGAAGCAAACGGCGGCTCAGATCCTGAAATAAAACTTAACAAGGCTTCAATTAGGCACGGGGAAGAGAGCCAGTGGGACCCACTTAACCACCAACAGGGGGCAGATACACACACACACTTATGCACAAACGCACGCACACACACGCATGCGACAGTCAGACACACACAGGAGCGCACACACATAATACCATGCTGTTACACTCCAATACTCACACACAATGTTACCAACCTACTTACATATGCACACACACTAGGGGTGGGCAATATAGACAATATATACCGTATGCAATATGCATTTGGCCAATGATAGAGATTTTGGGTCATATTGGCATACCGTGATAGGCTCATTGCGTCTCCACAACCATGTGAAAAAATGTTGATCTGTAGCTTCACCTTATTGATAGCACCTTTTCATTCTTACTACGAAACTGTGTAAATTGAACAGCTACTGCCTGACACAAATGCAGCTTACCAGTTTACTTCTGTGTGAATTTGAGAGTCCAATATAAACACCTCCGAACGATGACTAAACAACTGTTGTAGCCTACATATTGACTTTATGCTATGGTAACCATTAAGAAACTGTCATGCTGTAAGTTACATACCAAAGTATACCGTGATATATATCATCTACCGTCTATGGTTCAAAATGGCCCACCCCTAACACACACACACATACATACACAGACACACACACGCATGCGACAGTCAGACACACACACAGGAGTGCACACACACACTACCATGCTTTCACTCCAATTCTTACACACAATGTTACTTACTTACTTACATACACACAGACACACATACACCTGACCTCTTGTCTTATAGAAACACAGGGAGGATTAAGAGTCATTTAAGGAACTAAACATAGCATAATCGTCGGGACAAAGACATGGGCCGCAACATGAACAATTAGTATGAGTGATGGATGTTTATACAACAGTCTTTATTTTTCTCTCTCTCTCTCTTTCTCTCCCATCATGCACCTCTCTCTTTTCCGTCTATCCGCGTCCGTTCCATCTGTAATCTCGATCACAGTCTCTTTACACTTAAAAGGCTGTGACATTTACTGTGTTATTACTCATGGTCATACTATTCATAGCTGTTTTCAATTCATCACATTAAAGGGAAAATCTGGTGTTTGGAAAAGCTGGGTTTGACTCAGTCCACAGCCCTGTTGTTCAAGGATGCTGTATGCTGTCTAGGAAAAAGAACCACATAGACCAAAAAGAGCTCATAACTAATGTTAAAGCAGCACCAAAGACTTTTTACAACCTTAAAATACATTTTCAAAATTATTTCAGTGGTCCATCAACTCAACACAATGTGAACGATACTTGCTGCATTTTCTCTGCGGCCCTCTATAGGCTTTTATGGCACTAAACAAGTTTGCCTTGTTGACTTGCCTTATGGCAAGCTTCCGTTCCAATCTGAAGAAGGTGTGATTTTCAAAACTCCTTGGTGCTGCTTTAAGTGAATGGGGCATAGCAAAATGAAACTGATAGTATGCCTTATTCATTTGCTATTTCACTATGTGATCTATGTTGATTTTTTTTGGTTCTTCTTCCTCCTGTCAGTGCTTGGTTCACAACAGATTTCTCTTTTAGTAATAGTTCTAACCCATGGTCCAGTGTTGTTTGACATCAACAATCGCCGTCTCTATGTGCATGTACTGCACTCCTTTGATCTAGTGAGGGAAATTTGGTCTTTGCGTCTGTGATCAGTGAGGGGTTATGCGCTTTGCTCAAGGGCACGTCAGCGGTGGTCTACTGGTCAGGGAGCGAACTTTGGTTACAAGCCCGAAGCCCTAACCAGTAGCTCACAGGACACCATGTAGTCTATATAACAAAGCAGTAGCTGACGTTTCCTGAATGGGGTATAGGAATGTGCCCCATTCCGCACCTGATCTCAAACCACAATCGGATTTCTTTTCTTCAAAATGAGTAAGCGTCTCTTAATTGAACTTTTAGGGCATATTCATTCTAGGTACAGTCCATAGGCCTACATATGGCGCATTTCCACTACGGGTTAAAACACCGGTGTTTGGGGTAAAGTCTCGGGCTTGACGTCTTTCCATTATCGGGGCTGGCCCAGGGCCGGGTCTCAAACGGCCTCAGGCCGGCCCAGGAGTTGGGCAGGGCCGAACCAAGGCCAGACCCAGGACTTCGAACGGGAGTGGGAATGGAATCAAATGTAATAAGTAGGCTAAAAAAAAAATTTGCCCAGCCAGCAACTGTTTTTTCAGCATTTTTGTTGTGACCCGCATCCTCCTCTTTGCCTGCGAGAGGCCAACATTATTTGGTACCGCTTGGCACGTTTGGTCCGTCTCTCCTCATTTTCTCGGAGAAAACGTATTAAGTTGTATATAAACACGAACAAAGTTTTCCACATCCAGTTTCAGTAGCCCATGCTAACGTATTTCTACAGAATGTTGTTATAAGATTGTCAGCCTTTCTGACAATATTAAGCAGAACCATTTACCATTTAATATTATGTAGGCAAAGGCTACGTTTTAGTTTCAGCACTAATGTCAAATGAGGTTAATTCTGCCATGATAGACGACAATATGTATCTTTACCAGGAAATTAACGTAGGCATTAATTAAACGTATTACATATAGTAAACATTCCAAGTTCACCTAAAACCCCGGTGTTTATCTCGGTAATGGAAATACAACACTGGGGCTAAGCACCGGTGTTAAAGACCAGGGTAAAGCCTGGGGCCGGCCCGGGACCATAGTGGAAATGTGCCAATACTGTACTGGGATGAATGTCTCTGGTCCCTAGTCCACACTCTGTTGAGTTGCTGTGTTCTAGAATCTTTACATTTAGCCCTTCTTTATTACTATAACAACCTTGTTAAATGGAACCTTACGTTAGTGTTTATTCCATCATAAGGGCGTGTTTGCATTCATACTACTTGCGTACTGTGCCCTAGTCCAACTCAACTGTGCCAGAGTCGACCTCTCCCAAGCAGTACAGAACACAGCGACCACACTGGTCAAATGAACCGGACTTCAGAGGTCGAATTTCAGAGGTCAGAAGTGTACTTGGGCACCGAACGGATTGTCTAGTGTGAGTACGCCCTAAATTTCACTTTATCAACATTTATCCATAACAGTTGTTCAGCCTTGTTGTCTTTAGATTCTTGCAACTATGATACTCTTCTGTTAAAGTGCAGGTCATCACACATACACACATCTCTCCATCACTCTCTTTGTTTAAAACTTTCTGTTGTTCTTTCTTTCGGAAATGCAGAAATCTCCATTTTGCTAGCACATCACACTGCCTCTCAAAAAACATGCGCACACACACACACAGTTAGAATGCATTCTAAACTTCAAACACAGGGCCAAACCACCAGCTTACAACTGCACCCAAGAGAAGAGGAAAACACTCGTCCAAACCCAAACCATTAATGGCAGTGTACAAGACCATCACACACACACGCACACAGCCAATACCTCCCTCTCTTAACACACACACACACAAACATTCAGGCTCCAAAGCACACACGCACACAAACACATAGTGCACACCTTCACATGCAACACTGCTGACAAAGACCCACTGCATTACGTAACTCCCTGCTTCTCTAACTGATGGGGAGGTGGCCATGGGCACTCTGTGGCGGCCATGGAGGGGAGGAGAGGGGAGGAGAGGAGAGGAGGCCTAAAGCCACATGAAGAAAAATAGCACACGCCCGACCCACCGACCGATTCACCCCCACCCAGCCACACACACACACACACACCTAATCACTGATCAACTAACACAAAAAAGGAACGGAATGGACACACACATGCACGCACACACACACACAAACCCACACGTGCACACCAGTTCTCATACAGACACATAAAAAATGTGCAGAAAGCAAAGTTTGTAATCTGGTGTGTAAAAAAATGTCTCACCCATCTACACACAGAGTCACAATGGAGAGTAAAGAAAACAGGTCTGAGGGGCCAAAGAGGGATAAAGGAGAGATAGAAGAGGAGAAAAGAGAGAGAGAGAGAAAGGGAGGAGGAGAGGGAGAGAGAGGGAGTTAAGAGAGGGCAAGGGGAGACAAACTTTGCTTGTGCAGAGTTTTAATGCACCTCACTTCCTGAGTCTCAAACAGAAGCTGAACTTGAGTGTTTGCTGTTTGAGTGTCTGCACACACACACACACACACACACCAGGACAAACTGCTCAGCAGACTGACGGGAAAATGAGTGTGTGTGTAGGGGGGTTTGGTGGGCGAGAAAGAGAGAAAGATAATGAGAAGGACACAGAAAGGAAGTGTGTGTGTGTGTATGTATTATTGAGAGACTGAGCCTGTGTGTGTTTGTGTGTAAAACGGGTACTGTATTACACTCAATGAACTCTGTCAACTGTGCCTTACCCTCTGGTGACCTGCAGTACACCACTGTTGCCTCTAGGGGGCAAAGGGCTCTGCAGCATCACTGAGGCAATGTGGTGGCCATGCATCCCTGGTCTCACCAATGGAGACTCGTTTAACATACCAACATATGCGCAGCCAAGTCACACTTCACTCACACACACAAACAAACAAACAAACAAACACACACACACACAAATTCTGCTTTCACACAAACACCACCCTAAAGAACAGTAACACCACCTTACAGATCACACTATACCTGTGTCCTAGCATGTTAACAGTTAAACACACACACACACACACACACACACAAACAAACAAACAAACAAACACACACAGAGACACATTGTTTTCTGTCTGATTCTAAAGTCTGCTGGATCCGGAGATGCGCTTCCAGGCATAAATAACCTGTTGATGTGCTGGAACTCATACGCACTCTGCTAAAAAAAAAACCTCAGCTATGATGAGGAAACCTTAGAGGACAGACACAAACAAACACACACACACACACGCACGGGATATTTGGGACTCGCATATATCCATGTGTGGTGGGAACTTTTATAAACACACACACACACACAAACACACACACACATAAACACAGACGCATGCCTGGGATATTCAGAACTCACATATATTCATGTGCAGTTGGAACTTTCATAGACACAAACACACGCCCATCAGGGTCATACACAAGGACCCAGGAATATATAATGGTCATGGTTTGCATGTAGGCGTTTTTGTACTGTATGACTCTAGAGAAAGCCCAGACATCCATGCAACACAAATGTGTGTGCACAGATAAGTACACACACACACAAACACACACACACACACACACACACACACATATGCAGACATATCAAAACTTCAGTTCTGTGTGGGCTCACTGGAAAGGCCCTGCTCGCTCTCTCTCTCTTCCCTGTGAACTTGATCTTTCTATCGTTCTGCCTCATCCGCCCTCTGCCTCCCATATTTCCTAGACGTGACAGAATAGAAATCTTTCAGCAGATGGAGCGTCTCGGCTGGTTGCCCTGGCCACGGACAGACGGTGAGGGAGGGAGCGGGCTGCGGATGTTCCCTGCCGCAACAGAACCCACTTCTGCACTCCCTCGCTTCCGCAAATCCGCTGCGTTCAATAGGCTCAGGTTTTCCCTGACCCGCCACTTAGGAGGAACCGACAGGGCTGTCGGATGAGAAGAACAAACAAGCAAGGGGTCTGAGCACAACATACTGTAAGCATTCCTACAATATACAAAGGAGAAAGAGGAAGAAGAAGAAGAAGAAGAAGAAGAAGAAGAAAGGGAAGGCAGAAGAAAAAAAAGAAGAATTGAGAAAAAAATGAGAAAAAGAAGAAACACTTATATAGTGTTCATTTCCCAAGTCCCATACATTGAATGCTTTGATCTCTTCTATGCTTCTCGTTGTATGCAAGTCATGCATCCATCTGCACCATACAGTACATGTAGCTACTTTCCTGTCCAACACAAAGATGGAGTTCAGTTTCTCAGAGTTAGAGTTAGAGGAGAAATCCGGTGTAAAGGGGGGTGTAAAGGGGGGTGTAAAGGGGCGGTGGTGGCGCAATAAAACACTCATAAGTGTCTATCTAGGTTTCACACTGGGAAGGAGGCTGAAGTGAACAAAGGATGTATGCACGTAGGTTTGGGGTACACTTTCAAGTGAAGGTGTGTGTGTGTGTGTGTGTGTGTGTGTGTGTGTGTGTGTGTAGGAACACCGCTCGCTACTGACGTCACAGGAGGAGGCCCCGGTGAATTCCGGAAGTGGTTTCCATGGTTAACTCAGCACCAGGAGGAGAGCAGAGAGGTGGAAGAGGAGCCATTCGGTGACGGCAAGGTTGCAGGTTCGAACCCCACTCTACCTGACACCATCGAAGTGTCCTTGAGCAAGACACTGAACCCCAAATTGCTCCTGGTGGCAGGCTGGAGCCTTGCATGGTAATCCCCTCCACTGGTGTATGACTGTGTGTGAATGGGTAGGCGGCGCGTGGAGACGCAGCGGCCTCTGGCTCTCCTGACCGTGCGCATCACTGTGGGATAGCTAAAAACGTAATTTCGATTCCTCTGTATGTCCAGTATATGTAGACAAATTGACAATAAAGTGACTTAACTAACTGAAATCAGCCAATGGTACACTGTCTGCAGAAAAAAATGAACTAGAACAGAGCACACCAAACCACAACACGATAACAAATCTTAACTGGATGGGCACAGAGAAACAAACTGAAGGGAAGTTACTGTGTCCCATTTAATTAGTGTTAGTTGTCAGGTACTGTGTCCCATTTAATTAGCGTTAGTTGTCGGGTACTGTGTCCCATTTAATTAGTGTTATTAATCAGTGTTATTTGTCGGGTACTGTGTCCCATTTAATTAGTGTTATTTGTCGGGTACTGTGTCCCATTTAA
>JAGFZM010000178.1:110517-123580 GCA_017657215.1 Limnothrissa miodon | reverse complement strand
AATTACCCTAACTCACTCCTGACAAGGAAAACACACACATACACCCACAGACAAAGCAAGAAAAACACACTTACACCTGACACAGCTGTGGGAACACAGACATACAAAAGATGTCAGTTCAACTAAATTATTTTTGTTTTTGTTTCAGGTTATTCTTCCGTCTCTCTAATTTACTCCTTTCACTTGTTTTTCCCTTCAAGCACCCACCTCTCCGTCCTTCTCTCCACTTCTCCACTTTTCTTTTCCTTCATCACTCCCCATCACTCCCTCGTTACTCTATTTTTCCTCTCTTCTCTTCACCTTTCATAATTTTCCCTAATTTTCTCCATTCCTCTCACACCTCTCTCCACCCTCTCATTTTCCTTCTCTCTCTCTCTCTCTCTCTCTCTCTCTCTGCATCAATTCTTCCCCTTTTTCCTTGCAGCCTCTCACCACTCTCTCCTTCTCTCTTAACAACCCCAATCTTCGCTTCCTTCATCGATACCCTACTCCCTCCTTTTTTCCTTTTCCTCCCTTCTCTTACTCTGCTCTCCCACCTTTCACCTTATTCTCTCCATCCCACCCCGTCTCTCTCTTTCTCTCTGTCTTTCACTCACTCTCTCCCCCCCATGGTGGGAACCGGAGATTGGTGCTTTTTCTGGCAGGTCCGGGGGTCGTTTGGTCGCCCCAGCAGTCGGGGGGGAAACCCGAGAAGGAGGCCCAAGCGGTCCTCTGGAACACTTCTGAGGCCCACCAGCGTCATCACACACGTACACACCCACGTCATCTGCTCAGGGGCCCCCGTCGACCCTGCACCCCGAAACTACTGAGCTACTACTACTACACCTACAGCCACACACACACAACCACACACACACAGAGCCAGCCAGCAAAGTCCGGTCCCTGCTACCCAGGCAGGAAGCATTGGCGTCGCCAAAGAGTTGGAACGACACCCTGGCAGTGTCATGGCTGACCCTCACACTTCTTGAATGACCTCTGGGGGTCACAACTCCCCAGCTTAGAGAGAATGTTGAAAAAGACAAGGCCAGCAAAAAGTGGGAATGAGTACAGAATAAAGAGTCAAGCTAAATGAATAAATACATGAGTGAGTGAGTGTGTGTGTGTGTGAGTGAGTGAGAAAAAAACACTGTGAAAAATAGTTGAGAAAAATTGAAAGAGTAATGGATAAGAAAACTGGGGACTTTCGTAGGTGAACTTAAGGGTACCTTACCAAGTGTTTACCTGTGTTATAAGGTGTGTGTAGAGGTGTGTTCTGGTGGACAGATAGTTAGGTGTGTGTTTCAGATTGGCCTGTTTTAGCGCGGTGAAAGCTAGTTTGAAATTTATATGTCAAAGGAGGTTGGAGAAGGTGTTGATGTTTTGGTATGGTCCATTGGATACCTTAAGCTAAATTCAACAATAACAAGGTAAATGCGGTTTGACATTCTGTTAAAAACATTCATGCTAAAAAATTGGAATTTATATAGATCCTCCCCAAATACACACACACACACAGGGCACAGGTGTGTCTGTGTGTGTGTGTGTTAACATTGAACTATGTTCCGTCATTTTGATGGACAGGGTCGTAACAACTCTGTCATTGTCCATTATTATCCGTCATTGTATTTAAACTTTTAAATGGTGATATTATAGACAATAGCCTCATATTTAATAACTCTTCTTTTTATTGACATATTTTCATTTTAAAAAATTCAGAAATAATTCAGATAACAAGAGTGTATTATCTAATAATTTATTTATAAACGTCTGAAGTAAAAAGGTGAACAGATTCTGACATTTGGTCACTTGTGAACTAATTTTTTTCCGCTGCTAAAAACATTGAAGCTGTTGTGCCTTAAAGACCCACTATGCAGCATTTTTCATTTAATTAATCCGTTTCATACTGTTTAGGATGCTAAAAGTAGTCATTACACGGCGAACGAATGGTGTAGAATGCGCCACCGTGGCCAATAGCGGTCGATACAGCACTTGCAATGTTCAGCAGCGCGGGCCGCCTCCAATAGAATGCAGTGCAATACAATGCAACACAGCGGTCTTTAGAGGGAGCTTGTGAGAGAGAAAAACAGAATGTTGCTTAGCCCCGGTTTAACGGGCATATGAACAATGTTATTTGATAAAGTAGCCGAACGATTGATGTGAAATATGAACAACACTTAGAAGGTTGAAGTTAAAAATCTGAATTGTCCTTTTGTAGCTCAAATCTTCCTTCTGCCCCGTATGGATCTAAATTTGGAACTTGCATGCGCATAATCAAACGAGTCAATGGAGACTGCCGCCGAGGCAATTCTCATTAAATGTTGCGTCTTTGCCTCCGACAGACGACTTCTCATGACGGTTTTAACGTTATTCTGAAGGCTGAATCCGCGCTCAGCTGCGACACCGGATACTAAAATAACCAGCGCCACTTCAACCAAAACTCTGAAGTCGGGAAACATTTCTCCTGGGGAAGCGATGATAACTCTCTTTTAAATAGCAAAATGACGTGTTTCTTTAGATAATTGAGAAGGAAAACATCAATACTGTAGCCTACATCAGACTGCTAACGGTTTTAAGTCAGAGCACTGGCTGAAGTGCGATGAGCACTGAACGGCCTCGCACAGCTGCCTACAATGTAGCCTATCTAGATGAGTAGCCCACTGAATACCAAGACTGCCGTAACGTCGGCTCAGATTTAAAGTTGGTGACGTCAATGAAGCTTATGTAGAGTAAGAAACTCACAACTTGCCTATTATTTCAATTTTGTGTTTTATTGTAATTTTTATTATTGGTAGCCTAATGGTAAAATCCGTCAAAATGACGGACGGCCTTCAGATTTTCCCGTCATGGCTAAAAAAAATCCGTCAATGACGGACATTTGTCGGTTAACGGAATCCCTGGTGCAGGCATAATGTAATCTTTGCTAACCAAACCAAATCATTCCTCACATCCCTGGCCCAGTGCCGTGCTCTGGTCGTATCTCTGGTAGTCTCACCTGATGACCTGGGGCAGCTTGTCCAGGCGTGACTGTGGGCTCCAGGCGAGGCTGTCAATGCGGATGCCGTGATGGAACACTCGCAGGGTGTTGAACTCCAGCCCCTCCACCTCCAGGTCTTCTTCCTGAAGCACATGAAAACAAAGGCTGGGGCTGAGATGGCTCCCGATATCCTCCCCAACTCCTAACACCTAAAACACCCTTAAAGACAGGTGTGGATCTACCAATCGCAGTGTTCATACAGAGATTATTACTCGCATTTTACTTCAAAAGTAAAGTGACCAGTAAAGGAATTGAAATGTATTTCTGGAACAAATTGATAACATATTTCTTCACATTTAATGAGGTAATTATAACTTAACTTCAACACTAGAAACAAAATCTGGTTAAATTGGAGAGAGAAAAAGAGAAAGAGAGAGAGAGAGACAGACAAATAAAAAGTAAGAAAGAGAGAGTCAGAAAGATGCTATATGTAGGTGTAGGCAAGCAAGTGATCTAAATTTAAGAGGAACTCCACCATTGGAGTTGGATTAATCAAGAAGTCAGTGTGAAGAGGCCTAGGTTCATAGGTTTTTACTTAATATGAAAAAAAAAAACAGAGATTAACATGCTGAACATGATCTGAACCTAAGATGAGCCTTAATGGTGTAAATAGCCTGAGATACATACACAACAAACATTTTCTAATAACACAATGTATTCTCACCTGGAAGCGACAAACCGCCACAACAACAAACAGGTTTCCCCCATAGGCGATTAGTGATTCAGGCGTCCCTGAGTCGTAGGGGCTGAACTCCACCACATGAACATAATCTTCACACGTCACTGTGTAGCTGGGCCTGCGGCTACCTGCTTCTTCTCCTCCACCCATCTCCTTAAGTGCTCAACAGAAAAAGGTCTTAAGGCCCTCTGTACAGATCCAGATTTTAATTCCAAGCGAAGGACCAAAGATATTGTTTAACTGGATTAAAGTAAAAGAAAGAACCAACTGAAGAATGTAGTGTGTTGTCCACAGTGCAACAGAGGGTCATCAAACCCTGTATTAGGAATGAAGAGGACGACATTATACATGATTGTGTTTAATTATTAAATTATAAAAACTGAAAAATACATTTACATTTGTTGGGACAAATCTGACAGATATAGGCACATATATAGTGCTACTTATAGAAATGTAATTTGGTAAACCAATGTTTAGGTAGGGGTTAAATTACTTGCGTAGCCAGATGGGTCGTTGTCATGAAAAATAGACTTGCTGTCGTCACAATATTTCAGTTCCATACATTTTTAATTCCAGACATTTATTCACAATATAACGTGTGCGCGTGCAATATCGTGCATCTGCACTTGAAGCTTTTACTTGGGGACTGGGCTATTCTGTCACCGGAGCATCGAACGTCCACTTGGGATAAAAGACTGAATTTTGAAATGTGACATATGACTTGCTAAATACATTAAGTCTACACAGGTTTGCCAGATGTGACATACTAACATCTCACTGAGAAGCATAACAATAAGTAAACTTCACCAGGCTGTAAATTGACAACTGACAAATGATTTAGTAGCAAGCAAACAGGGTGCCTATTAGGTTCGCAGCTTGGGGGACAGGTTAAGAATGGTATATGAGCTAAGTTTCGAGAAACTAACGTTAGTCATATCATGTCCTAAAGATTCAGATACTGTTAACCTGGTGTTGTGCATTTCCACCTGCTGCTAGCAAGCGCTGCGTTTACAGGTTCTAGCTAACGTTAGCTCATGTCCAGTGCAAATTTCTCCTAGCTTGCTAACAGGCTAATAACACAAGAAAATCTTTGTTATGTACAGTGAAGTGAGCTAATAATAGCTCCTGGCACAAGCTCTACACTTTTTTTTACATAGGGTATGGTCATTTTTAACAGCGATATATTAAACCACATTGACAACGCATCATACCTAAGCATGCTTTCCTGGTAGTGCATATGCAGCTTCAAATTTCGGAGCACACAACGACGTCACATCCGGTTTGGACAATAAGCGTGCAGTAAATGTAAAAAAAAAACAATAGAAAACAAACTGTTACAATGTCTTCACAAATCTAAAACTTGACAAAAAACTAGTTCCCTGGTTTCAATACATTATTAAAAATATAAAAGCTTACATGAAAATCTCGTGCAGGGGTTAACAAAGAAAAGGAATGAACAAAATAATGGGAGAGCATTTCAATTTCACAATAATTTTGCCTTGTTTTTTTATTATCTATACAATTTTACTTATTTAAACAATAGAAGAGTTATTGATAAAATAGTTCATTTTGAAACGAAGTTAAGAGGTGTGGCTTATGACACTGACCTGCGTCACGTACTAGATGCCACATGATTGGACAGAACGCACTTTTCAAAGAGATTTAAATTTCCAAAACAAGTTTGCCTCTTGTTTGCACCAAGTTTGCTGGAAATTGGCGACAAAGTATAACGTTATAGTCTTCGCAACTAGGATTGTTGGTTAGTCTTGGTGAAGGTTCAAGTGACGTTTCATGAGAAGCTCTTACCTCCGAGGTAATTTATCTTCTCTAAGGTATTAAATATAACATTTTGTTGTGTGGCAATTACGTGCTAAGGGGAAATATGGTGAATGAATGAAAGTCAGGAACATTGTTTCTGTGTTATGCTACTGCTTTGGCAACACTGTATCTGTCAGTCATACTACTAAGCACCCTTTGAATTTGATAGTTTGGATTTTCGAAGTTAACCGAGACAAACAACCGCATAAGGACTGCATTGGTAATTTTTATGCAAAATGTAACGTTAGGTGCAATGGCTTGTCTCGAAGAGAACATGAAGACTATGGTTAGAATCTTCAGGAGAGAATGCCACAGAGTTCTGGAGTCGGAGAGGACATCCATTCGAAGTTCGGATGAAATGCTGATGGCTTTACAGCTGACTATGGCGGAGGTGAACAAACAGGTAACGTTAGTTAATTTTACTTTTCTTTGTGAAATTTTAACTGAAACATCGCACACGTGGGTTTGACGAGTTGAACTGGAGCACCAAAAGGAAGCGGGATGCTAGGCCTGCACGAATATGATTGAGGAAGGTTTTTAGGAAAATGCAACCACACAACATTAAACCTACACTTACCGTTACAATTATTTTGGACCTGGATGTGATTGAAAACAGTAAGTCCACTTTGGTAGAGTACATTTTTTTTTATTATTTCAGTGAAAGCATTGAAATTTAAAGCTCTTTAAGCACTTTGGTCTTGAAAATCTTTATTACATGTGTGTTGTGTTTTAGTGTTAGTTGTTGTTTAGCTACCAACAGATTCATTGTCAGTGGTCAGATTTCATTCAGCTTCATATGTGTGTCGTCAATGGATTTATTCCTGTTGTGTCTGTCTCTCTCTGTCTCTCTTTCTCTCTGTCCTTCCTCTCTCATTCTCCCCAAACAGAAGAATGGAGAATTTGGAGTTGCCCTCAGCGATGTTCTCCTGTGTTGGAAGTGCTTGCTGCTGGACCGACTTCAGCTGCCTGGCGATGGCTCAACACGTCCAGAAAACTACGAGCTCATCCGAGGAGAGTACGAGAGCTTCATGAAGCGCACCAACACACTGGACCTTATAGATGTCTATTACTTATACAAACAGCTTCGCCTTGAGACTGACCCCGAGGAGTTGTTCACCCCTGTGAGTGTGTGTGCGTGGACTGCTTGATTGAGCATGTTTTGAGTAGTTTCCTGGTTTACTAGACCTACAGTACACTGTACAGTACAGTGCATCTATTTGATGCTGTTTGTCTGTCTATGTTTATATGCGTCTTAGTATGTCAGTCACTTTATGTGTGAAGTGTGTTTGTGTTCCATTGTACATTGTTGGCTTTATTTTTCTGACCTGCCTTGGACCTCTACCTCCCCTCCCATGTCTGTCTGTCTCCAGACCCAACTGCTCCAGTTCATATCTGGTGCTGTGGATGACTCAGAGGAGAAAAGCTCCATACCTCCTTGCCCCTCCTCTCCATCCAGTCAGCCCAGGCCTTGCACTGCACAGGTACTGCACACGCACTGCTCAAACCTAACCACAGACAGGGAGTAGTCTGGCACACAGTGTGATTGTCTCCACCAACTGAGGAACAGTTTCTAATCCCAGACTGTGAGTCTGTTGCCTTTTTCCTACGTGTCTGCTACATGCCATTTTGCTTTCGGTTTGCTTTAGAGTGCTGTCCAGTGTGTAAATTTGAGTGTAGACACATTTTGTCACCAGCTCATCCATACACACCAGTGGAAATGATTTTGACTGACAACCATTTAGTACTTACTGGATTTGAATGAGCGGTAGAAAAAAAAAACCCTGAATTTGTGAACACAACACTAAAAGTGTTGAAAATGAACCCATTTGTCAGTATTTAAAGTTGAGAGGTGACACTCTAACCTCTGCATTGGGTTTAAGCTGTGGGTTCAACTTTGAGGTTGTGGTTCCTCAAAGTTGTTTGCCTACTTCCCAGCCAGGACTCACTAGACCCTGACTTAGAATGTGTTGTTATCTAATGTATTTGTAATGTATTCCACCTAACCGGTCCGCACCAGTCAGGATTCCAATGCAGTGTTCACCTCCATTTAGGGGGAAAAAAGTTAGTTTTAAGATCTTAACTTGCACACATGGGTTGCACAAACACCCTCACACACACACACACACACACCTGCTCTCCCCCACTCACACACCCAAACACACTAGTAAGTTGCTCTGTCCAGTCAGCCGTCTTGGGCCAGGTTCTAGGTGAGGGGGTCTTGAGTGACTAGCTCTCTGTCTCCTCCTCATCTCTCTGGGTATTCTCGGCCCAACAGAGTATGGTTTGGCCGAGAGCCGGCAGTATTGGCAGTCACTGCTGTTGAGCAGCCCCAAGTTAAACTCAGCATGTTCGCTTCTATGGTTTCCCGACCTGGCAAAGAGAGCTGTCCGCTTACACTCTTCTTTCCTCTTTATCACTGGTCACTCTCTCTTGCTCCCCCCCCCCCCTTTGCTGCCTCTCATTTTGTCCTTTATTTTCTTATCTATCTGTTTACCTTTTGCTTCTGTCTGTTTCTCCATCTCTCTCTTTCTCTCTGTCTTGCGCTCTCTCCATTTTTCTTTCTCGCTCTCTCTGTTTCTTTTCCTCGCTATCTGTTTCTCTCTCTGTTTCTCTCTCTCTCTCTTTGTTTCTCTTTCTCTCTCTCTCGCTTTTCACAGGTCTTGGATCACGTTTGCTCTTATTAATAGGGGCATTAAATCTTATCACTCTGATTTAAGAGGGAAATGTGAATTCAATTACCAAGCGGATGTTTTAAAGCACAGCACAGCACAGCGTAGGCTTAGCTCCCTGGACCTGGCTCCGGACTCAAAATCCCTCCTGTGATTTATAATTCGCTAAGCCGATCGCTACCATAACCACCTGGAGTAGCGAAGTTCAGGAGATCTGTTGTAAAGCTCTCTGTCTCACACCTATCCCCCCCCTCTCCCTCTCACACTGATGTCATTGGTTGCTGAGGCAATCCCAAGAAGCATTTTGTTTATATGCAATGTTGCAATTCTCTTTGATGGGCCATATATAGACGTTGATGCTAAAATGGCAATCAACTTAACAATCAATCATTGTCTTTGATGGTTTCAGATGCAGAGGGTTGCAAGGAGAGTGTTCTTCTCCTACCTGGGCCTTCTAGTAAATTCCAAAAACAACCTGTCCCTGGCTAACGCGTTGGACGCTCCCTGTCGTTCTCTTGGCCGCACCGCATTCACAGACATCAAGCATGCAGCTCGGAAAAGCCAAACCTCCCTTTTTCTGGTAATGCAGGAAGTTTGATCAGTAGTTCGTAGTTTATATTCATTCCCAAGTCTCCTCTTTATGATGTATGCACACGCATGTGACTGTGTGCGTCATTGTCGAAGTACAATTCTAAACACCATAATCTCTGTCCATTGTTAGAATGCGACTGTTGTTCAAACAGCTGTGTGTGTTTGCCATAGGCTGTGACGTCATTCGTTCGGGCTATTCAGCTTGGCGGTAAAGGTTTTGCCCCCCTGGAATCGGACCCCCTGAGGAAGCACTTGAAGGGCCTGTCTGAGTTTGTGCACTTCACAGACCAGCTGGAGGAGATCCTGGGAGAGAGCCAAGACCCCAGGTGCCCATTATCACTTCACTCAACTTGGTCCTCTGAGGATTTTTGTGTGATTTCATTTTATCTCAAATTGTAGGCATCTCCCCCTGAATACACTTAACAAAATTACAAATGTATTATTGTCAATTATTATTATCATTGCTAATTTATGTTCATATTACCGCTTCTTTACAGGGGCTTTATGAGATGTATTTTTATCTCAAATCGTAGGCATCTCCCCTTGATCGGTTAGCTTTTTGCTGCCTGAATACACTTTGAAAATACCCAGTCTCAACAGACTGTAAACAGGAGCTAAAATCCTGCAATGTCTCATAGAGCACCCTTTAAAAGAGAGATCCAGTGTGACTCAATCCAAAGTTGTTCAAGGTGTTCAAGGTCATTAAGTGGTAGGATTTGAGATACATTTGAGAGTTTGTAACATTTGATACAACATTGACTAAATGGTGAATCAGCAGCTAACTCTATGTAGGGTAAGAACATCTGGAAAATGAGCAAGCTACATTAATAAAAAAATAAATACACAATTCAATAGTTGAACCATTAGTTCAGTTGTATTTGATACAATAGCCACATATGGTAACTTAACTATACATACTATGCTATTCCAGGTAAAGCAAACCTGGGTGGGTTTACTTTGAGCGGTACTTTAAAATGGGGATAGCATCAATCAGTGTATAAGGGAAATAAGGGAATGGGCGGAGCCAAAGAATCCCACAACATATATATTGCCCTATATAGTACAATATATTACCCTGGGACAAGGCCATTATCTGTGAATGTCTGTTATATTATAATATCCCTTTATATTTTCTTTAATTTATTGTTGAACAAGGACTCAAAACCACACCCATGATTATGGCACACATTCCTGTTTTTAGCCTTTCCTTGCCCCGTTTTTAGTTTTTTTTACACATCTAAAAAAATGTCTTAATGACGTATGCCTGAATAGCCGTGATTGTACTAAAATGTTAAAAATCTGTTTATCTGGGCTACATCAGAGTGGTGGTCGGCTCTCAAAAGGTTGTTTAAGGTTCTCTCTAATGTGATTGCCTAAATCTTGATTTTGTGGTTGGGGGTTTGCCGAACCAGTCAAACAATCGTGACGTGCTTCAGTGAGTGAAGCAGTGAGCAAGAACACCATGTTCCTGTCACACTATTGATAGTTCAGTGTGGTGCAAACAAAGCTATTTGGATCTGCATAGGCTACAATTTTGTGCAGAAACTGGCCAGATAATTGGTAACTAACTTACTTTTGGGAGGAGAAGCCTCACAAAGCCTGTGTGCGCTTAGCTTCTTACGTGTTCGGTCTGAGACACATCTACTGTGTGTACTTGTGTACTTATTGGCCTTTGTGTCTGTGTGTGATAGTGTGGCCGGGGCCAAGCTGGTGGGTCGTATACGCGGAGCGCTACTGAAGGGCCGCTGCAGCGGAGACCCCGTGTTCACAGCGGTGGACGACGCGGCAAAGGCTCTAAAGGAGCGCATCGGCCAGATCCACACCTCTCACCAGCAGTCAGCTCTCTCAATCGGCGTCAGCCCTGCCAGGGTACACTTGCTTTACATTCACATTTACATTTACATCGCCTTGTTATAGCAGTGATAAAGTGCACGTAAGGCACAGAGCTGATCGGACAATACTAATGGGGAAAGTCCCGACCATTTTAACCCAGAGGCCTGTTGCTTGAGGGCAGCAAATTCTAAGATTAGTTTAACAAAAAGGTTTGCTATTTAATCTTATATATTTTTTTGTTTGTTTGCTTTATTAGTTATTGAACAGCAAAGTTGTTTTTATAGTTATATATTTGTGGGGTCCTGTAACATTACTTACAGTTTTTCATCACTCACCTTTTTCCAGCCTAAAGCTTATGCCATCAACCATGCCACGGCCTACATAGGCAGGGACACCATTAAGGTGCTCGTGACTCTGCTGGACGAGGAGGCTTTGGCGCCGCCCTGCAGGAACAAAGCAGAACTGCTGACTGAGGACCAGTCACTTCTCAGTGGGGCAGAGGGAACCTCCCTTCTCACTCTTTACAAGTGAGTCAAAATGTATTGCTTATTACACATGCAACAAAATGACCTGAATGAGGTTAACTAAAGCAGTGAAGAAACTCATTTGCTACAAACATATCCGGGCAGAAAGTTCAGTCTAGAGTGACCCTCTAGACCCTAAACGACATAATTGGCATTAATTGCCAGACACAAAGTAAATGCATGTTATTGGCTTGGTTGGATCAAAATGCCTTTTTGTATGCTATTGGACAGACCATGGTGCTGCCTCTGTCCTGCCTTAAAAGAATACCTGATTCCTTTATTTTACCTCTGTAATCTTGTGCCTTTTGTGTCCTGTGTCCACAGGTCTCCAGAAGTGGCGACGGGAACATCCCCAAAACCCTTACGCAGTCGTGTTCAGGTAGCTCAGCCCAAACAAAAGGTCAGTGTGTTAGTCTTTTTGTCATTTTGAGTTCAGACAGTGCTTTGACCAACGCTGCACCAGTCGGCTAACACATAGTGCCTTACCCCAAGGCCACACCAGTAGGCCAACACATGGTGCCTTACCCCAAGGCCACACCAGTAGGCCAACACATAGTGCCTTACCCCAAGGCCACACCTGTAGGCTAATGGACATTGCTGTACCAAGAGTGTGGATCTGAGATTTGCACAGCTGCTTTTTTCCCCTCCATTGTTGTTTTTTGTTCTGCCATGTATAAGTACACCATGTCCCTGTGTGCTGTGTGAAAACTACTCTCCCAGAGGGAAGTCAGATATTGTAAGCCACAGCACTAGTCCATCTCTCTACCGGAGACTCGCCCTCTCCTCACCCTCTCCTCCACACAGGAGCATAAAGTTAACCCCATCCCCTTACTCTATAGCCCAGGGACCCTAGAGGGCCTTGCCCCAACCATCAAATCAAATGTGGATCCTTACTATGCAAAAATTAGCTCGCTTTGTGCTGAAGTTTTTAGGTCATATTGGACTTCTTTCTTTTGCATCTTCACTCCACCTCATTTGACAGGAAAAACCTTTTAAAACAGCTTTTTCTTCATATAGTCATGTCAATCTAACTGGAAAATTATCTAATGTCAGCAGGTGTAGTATCACGTCTCTTTGTTCTTGATGCAATCCAATGTAGCCTACTTGTCTTCCTGAGCAAATTGCAAAGGCCTTAATATTAATCAGGCTCTCACTGCAAAACGGATTTAATTGTGAGCAATGGAACACTGCTCATGGCCAAGTCGGTACTAGATGTATAATGGTGTCTTATGGCAATGCCTTTGCACAGTGTAGTTGCGATGGGAATTGGTCTCCCTTGTGCAAGTGCACTGGCCTTTTAAGCACAATGTAGCTGTGTGTGTGTGTGTGTGTGTGTGTGTGTGTGTGTGTGTGTGTTTAAGTGTTTCATCTGATGTTTGGCAGGGACCTCACAAGCTGCTTTTGCATTCGAAGGTCCTGAGGTTACTTTATGGGCATATATATATTTTACAGCTAATTTTCAAGCAATGAATTCAGAGGTGGTGGCAATTTAATATATACACATGTCTGCACACACACACAATTCAGTAGTTTTATCAACGAGAAATAAAACCCCACTAAGTCTCTCTTTCTCTGTCTCTCTTCCCTTCCTCTAAAATGTATGTTAAACTCATTTGGTCAGAAGGTTCTTTTATTTGATTACACTAGCAGATGTTACGTTAGCTTCCCTACAGACCGCCATCCAGCGCGAGGAGCCGAAATGGGCCCTGAATGCTTCCCAATTTCCTGCAGGAGCATCAGTTTCGCTTTGAGGTTGCCGCGTCTCTCGTTCGTGTAATCCGAGAGAGGGGAAGGTTATTGTTTCCTGTTCATGTCTGCTCTGCTTGGTGAATGGGTCAGTCTTGTTCGTACTGTATGTGGGTGTGTAATGGTCCAGGCAGCTGACATCAGCTCACACACACACACACACACACACACACACACACACACACACACA
>JAGFZM010000178.1:88530-110507 GCA_017657215.1 Limnothrissa miodon | reverse complement strand
CACACACACACACACACACACACACACACACACACACACACACAGGCCCAATCCCATTTCACCCCTTCGCTCTACCCCTTTCCCCTACCCCTTCGTTTTGCACATTCGCGTGTAGGGGTAGGGGTGTACCAATTTCCGTTAAGACAGAGTGTTAGGGCTATATACCCCTCCAAACTGAGATTTTTCAGAGGCACACTCCGAACGGAGGGGTATGAGAAATTTCCCAGAATGCCATGCGAATCTCCAGAAAAGTTCACAAATGTTAGTATTTTCTCCATTATTGATGGTTTAAAATGTTTGATAACCGTTGTATTGTCTTAAGTTTAACGTTATTCCAATGTGTAATGGTCCTTTTCTCCATAAAATGCACACGAAAAAAATCACTAATACAATGAGTAGTGTAACATTATTTGTGACTTGAGGGATCGGTTGGAGCATTGAGTTGTGAACGAATTGCGAGCGTCCGTGCTAAAAAAGTGTTGCCAACGTAATAGCTGCCGGAGAGTACTGATGATGTATGCGATTGTTGAAGGGGTGTCCCAATTCGTAGGGGTTGACTTTCAAACCCTACCCCTTGTTGCTCTGCTTCAAGGGGCAGGGGGAAGGGGAAGGGGTAGGGGTAGAAATTAGAAATGGGATTGGCCCGAAGTGTCCATATGGGGGATCTGTCCTAATATAATAAAGTGAGAAGCATGTAGATGTAGTCCCAGCCATCACATGCACGTAGTTGAGGAGGAGGAGGATGAGGTGTGAATGTTCTTCACTAAGGTCTTTTTGATGTGTTTATTTACTTTTATATTTGCCATGCGTTTAGCTTAAGCTTGGACACCTTCATTCAAAGCCATTAACTGATCTGTAAATTATTCGAAGATGCAGCAGTGGCGCGCACACACACACTCTTATCACACACAGACCCAACATGTGCGTACACACGCGCACACACACACATGTGCACTTTTAAGTAGTTAATTTGTAGGTTCAGAGGTCATGAGAGAGTGAATGGCCATAGCATGGTAATAAAACTTTGAGTTTAAATTTTTTGCTGCTGTTTTCAAATTCTGTCTGTCGTCACAACTGATTTCTCCTTTGATTTCTAAACCCAAGGATTTGGTTTCCTTCTGCTCTCCATTGTGCAAGTATCTGTTTATGTGAGATTCATCACCAACATTGTGTGCGTGTGCGTGACGTATTCGTTTTCAGTTTCGAGGGTGTAGCTGGTGTTCTCTGGGATTGTGTTGATTGGGTCGACCTGTTCTGGGTTGCATGTTGAGCAAGCAGTGCGTTGTTGTTGTCTTAGGTGTTCTTCTGAACAGTGCTTTGAACAGCCCTCATCGGCACACTTTGATCCACCCCAACCCCCACCCAACAATTCTCCACCGCCTGCCATCCACCTCATTCATTACGTTCCCACCCATTCTCTCTTTCTCTCTCTTTCTTTCTTTCTTTCTTTCTTTCTTTCTTTCTTTCTTTCTTTCTCTCTCTCTCTTTTTCTCTCTCTCTCTCTCGCTCTCTCGCGCTCTCTCTCTCTCTCGCTCTCTCTCTCTCTCTCTCCCCCCATCTCTATCTCTTTCTGTCTTTCTCCCCCTGTGGCCAGCCCGCCTGAAGGGTGAAACCCGTTGAATCCTGATAATCCAGGAGAGACGCACATCAAAAGGCAGCAGGAGGGGAGGAGGGTGCAGTGGAGATCAGCACATCTCCTGAGCTCCCTCGGACACACACACACACACACACTCTTCTAGGATCCACACCCATAAGATCTTTAAGCGCTTGTTAGAGGAGCCTGAGAAGGGGAGCAGCACCTTGCTCAGGGCTTAGGGTGGGCTTTATGCAACAGTTTTATAACCCCTTTGCTCGCTACTCCCACACAATACACACACACACACACACACACACACACACACACACTTATTACACTGGCCCTCTCGCTTGCTCTCTAGCTCACACTTTCTCACACACACACACACACACACACACTTTTTGCTCTTGCTTATTCCCTTTCTCACACGCACTTTCTATCTCACACACTCACTCGCTTCTCACTCGCTTGCTCTCTAGCTTTCACACACACTTACTCACACATGCGCGCGCACACACACTTTTTCTCTCTAGCTATCTCACACACATCTCTCTCTCTCTCTCTCTCTCTCTCTCTCTCTCTCTCTCACACACCTCTCTCTCTCTCTCTCTCTCTCTCTCTCTCTCTCTCTCTCTCTCTCTCTCTCTCTCTCTCTCTCTCTCTCGCCATCTCACACACATCTCTCTCTCTCTCTCTCTCTCTCTCTCTCTCTCTCTCTCTCTCTCGATATCACACACCCATGCATTTATGCAGTAGCATTTTACATTACAGGAAGCTCTCCTGTATAAATTCTCATCCCAGCACGATGCTGCAAAGCTGATCACTGAGTCTGCAGCCAAGTTGCCAAACTGTTCATGAGGTTACAAGAGGTCTACTCTCTTTGTTTCTCTGGTGATTTGTGTTTGTCTGGGGTTTGGGGCCATCCTTTAGAATGCACATTAACAGATTAGGTCATGCATGATATATAGCATACAGTAGCAGCACACACTAGCAATAATAAAATAAAATAAAAAACAAATGCTTAAGATAGGTGTGTCTGAACTTGCACTGTTGTCTTGATCCAGGTAAAGGAGCAAGGCCTGCGCTCACAGTTTGCCTGCACCTACATTGAGGACGACTTGCCTCTGAATCGGGTCCTGGACTTTCCCAGCACCAGCCAGCTACCCACCTGCAAGCATCCTGCCCCGAAACGCTTACTGGGTCGCCCGGCTGTCATGGACGAGGAGTCAATGGACACCGCCTCTACAACTTCAGGGCAAACGCATGGACTTGGTAATGGCACAAGCTCTAACTAACAATGTTAAGGAATGGAAAGGGAAGGGAGGTTAAATGGTAGGCTATTTAGCAGGAATTGCACCCAGGCGTCCCTGTTGTCAGTGAAGCAATGGAACCATTGCTTCTCCATGCTAATACAATTATCCATAGGCTTTTTGTAACCTTGGTAACCCTCAAGGGGTTAGAATCTATGGCTAGAACTCGAATGAATCACAGTGACCCGAATATAATTTACATTTATACGACATCTTAAACATAGCCCAGGTGACTTATGATTAAAAAAAAAAAAAAAAAACGGGCAGAGGAAAGGAAATGATAAAAAAAAAATCACAGGATTTGGGTTTCTCTCTGATCTTTTGGGGTGCGGCCCTCAATTTTTGGTCGAAGCTTGGCTGAGCATAACAAGCAATCGCATTACTTCTCTGCTTGTCATGCTTCTAAAGAAATGTGTTGATTGGCACAGTCAAAGCTCCTGTGTTTCCCAGACCAAACTTGTAGGGGGTGGGGGGCAAGCACCACCAGAGATTTTTGAACCCTTGCAATAGACGGACAGCAAGAGAAGGAACGTGAGTGAGGAGAATTCTGATGAACTTGAAGACCTTGCCTTTACAACCCCCATGCATAAACACTGGTGCTGAGGTCAGCCAAGAGCTCAGGAGAAAATAAAGACCTTAAGAGGCTAGGTCGACCCCAGTTGGTATAACCTAGACAAGCCTTGAACCGGGAAATTGGCTCTAACAAATGGCTTAAATTTCCATTTTCCTTCAGGTCCACTTGTGCATATTTCTACGAGGGATCCACCTGATTCTGCCAGTCAAACCAAATATCAATTAGTTTTGTTTGGATCAGGAAAATTCCAGTTCTAGTCTAGTCATTTTGTATAGCGCGTTTAAATTGATAGAAGCTGGCTCAGTCATTTATAGTCAAGAATATTGTGTATTTCATTTCAGAAAATATTCGGTGCTTCTTTAAGCAGAACCAAAATCTAATTGAAAGACGTTTTGTCTTTTAAATTTGATATAAAAAGAGTGGAACAGACTTAAAAACGTCAACAGCCTTATTTGTAAACACCAGTTGTGAGGTTTTGGTGTAATGTCCTAGTGTTTCTTAAGTCCTTGAGTGTAGTTTTCCCCCGCCCGAGGATTGGGTTGAAAGTGCGCTCGAAAGTGCATTCTGGTGGCTTGAAACACAGGAAGGGTACGGAGCGAGCAACCGGTTCCCTCAGTGGGTCGGTTCCACGCACTTCCTCGGGCTTGGAACACCAGGTGTTCGGAACCGATCCCAGACCTCTCCTCTAACTGGGCCTCACGTTCTGCCCAGTGTCCCGTTCCGGGACTGACACTTAAGATCAACCTTTAACCAACTCCCCACCCTGTATAAACCAGGAAGCCTTGACATTTGTTGCAAACACACCCTTAGAAACTTTAGTTCTAAAGTTTCTAAGGGTGCCCCCCCCCCCCTTCTGTCTTTCTCTTTTTTTTTTTTTTTTTTACTTTCTTTCTTTCTCGTTCTCCCTCTTGCTTTCTCTTTCTGGCGGAGGGGCTGTGGGAAACTAGGCGTAGCTCCATCAGGTTACCTGGCAAACGTTCCCATTCTCCTCGACAAAATACACACACATCTCCTGTGAAAATCCAGGCTAAAGTCAGCAATTTCATCATAGCTTCCCTCTCTCCCCTCCTCCATTTCTGTGTTTCTTTCCCTTTCTTTTTCTTTCTTTCTGTCCTTTTTCTTATCTTGCCCTTTTTCTGCCTGTGTTTTGTCCCTTTTTTCTTTATCTATTCATCTATCCTGTCTTTCTTTTCCCCTCCTGTCATTCATTCTATCTTTCTTCCTCCGGTTCTCGTTTACAGTTTTCCCACACCCCTCCCAGCTTTTGTTGACTCACCTTTTCACTCTCTAAAGCCCCGTTTATAGAGGAAAGTACCAGGTTGGGAGGATAAATATGTATACCACTAACTGGTTCTTTCTGAGTAGAACATTTTTTTATTATGGTGTCCTCATTATTATGGAATTGTTATAGGTTTGTTAGTTTTAGTTTTTTTCCTCCCTAATGTTTTAAAAAAAGTGATGTGCAGGTGGAAAGCCTAGACAAGTTATGGAGTGGTTGTGGGAGTAGTTTCTGTAGTGATGGTTGTTGTGGTGTTTGTCAGAGTTGGGGCTTAGTGGGGGGGCTAGTGGTTGGTTATTCACTTTATTCACTTTGTTTTTTTGTTTTTTTTCCCCCTCTTTTCCCCCCTCTCCTCGCCTAGTTAACAGAAATCCTACAGCGATGTCCAACCTGAGGGTCAACTCTGTCTCCACAGCTGCTCTGGGAAGTCGCCGGGGCAACGCCAAGGTCGCCAAGGAAACCCAGAAGACAACAATGAAGAAGGCGGCGACCAAGACACCGACTGATGAGCCCCTAGATGGCCTGGCTGTGGGGAGCAAGAGCGTCAAACGCAAACAAGTGGACGGGGAGGATCTGACTGGTGAAGAGAACCAACCACCTACGAAGAAACCCCCACCCAAGATCCCTAATGCTGGCCTGCTTGGCACCAAAAAGGGCACCAAAAAGGGCACCAAGGCCCCCGCCAAGAAGCTGATTGCTGGCCAAGGCAAACTCACCAGCTTCTTCCGTCTGTAGAAGCTTTCCAAGCTGTTGCCGCTCACTGAGAAGGATGGACCAGGCATCCTGGACATCCTGAAATGAACTGTTTATTTATTAACTCTTGGTGTGTTGGTGCAACACTAAGGGTCGAAGGAGATAATACATTGTGTGTGTGTGTGTGTGTGTGTGTGTGGCAATATAGTGTAGGTCTCCCACCTTGTGAGTTGACTGCTGTCTACACTGTTGTCTACAATATATGCTATGTGTGCTAAAGGTTCAGGGCTGTTGTGTGTGTTTCGCATTGCAGTTTTAGAACAGATTGGTATAAACCCTGCAACATATCTTTTAAATAAACTTTTATTTTTGTTTATCTTTTATGCATGCATTTTTATTTCATTTTTATTTGCCAAGCTTTACATTTACATTACTAAAGACAAGGAGATAATTGGAACTTTGATCTCATACTCTCTCACACTTTCGCTCGCTCTCACTCACACAGACACACTTCTTCAGGGGTTCTCGAGAGAACGCCTGATGAGGACGTTTGTGTTCCTCAGGCTTGCCAGCAGGGTCTGTAGACTCTTCCAATCATACACCTCAGCACTGTAGACGGCACAAACAGAGCAGTTTACTCTCCAGAAGTGACCAGCGGTTGGCCAGTCGCCATGACTACAATGTTTACTAATCTCTTGCCGTAGACCATAGGATGGAATATTGTCATCATAGAATTTAGAACATAGAATATTGCTGTCATTTTCACACAAGCATGTGCACAAAGAGCTTGGATACCGCTTGAACCCTCTCTGATGCACATTTAACAAACAACATTGTAGGTTGCTGCTGGCTTGCAGGACAAAATCGAATTTTTTTGGGGGGGGCGGGGGTTCTTGGAATCTGATTAAAGCCCCTACACAGGAAATCCTAAACTGTCTGAGACGTGGGCCATTATAATCTGAACACCCAACAAACATTTACTAGGAAGTCTGTAATCAGATTCATTCCAACAGCAGCCATGAACTCTTGAGCTCATGATGATGGCCCTACTGAACCAAACCTTGCCATGCAAGGCTTAACTTCAGAGGTCAAGGAAACCATTTCAGTGGTAATCATAAGATACCTTTGTTTTGGAGATTGTCTTCCATTGATAAGCATGAACTTCAATCTCAAAATCATGAAGCAATCACTAGACAACTAGATTCTATTCAAAAATGAGACTCAAAGCCTACAGTAAGGTGTTCTCCACACATGCATTGTTTTATTCTGAAATGGCTAAAATATTTTTGGTGTCAGAACAGAAAGAAAATATATTGGCATGTAAGAAGTTTGTATCGGTTATTTAAAAGAAATTAAACCGTTTTGATCCGTCACCAAACATTCACAGTAATTAATTCAGTAACTGATATCTAATTAATCATTTGAAACAACGCAAAAGGAAATCATCTCACATGTGTCCTTCTCACCATCCAGGTCTCGTCGGCGGACGGGCAGCATGTTGTCTGGGTCAGGGTGGCCCTCCTGTGGGCTCCAGTCGGCCGGCGTCTGGTCTAGCCTTCTGGAGGCCAACAGTGGGAACGCACGGGCCAGGACAGAGCTCAGCTGGTGGGGACGGAGACTGAACCTGCCTGGGCCACCATGACCCTGGAGGTGTGAAGTGACAGGAAAGGGGAATAGGCTTTTATATAAGAATTACTTTTTTACATTGCCAGAAAAAGTTATGTATATACAGTATATGTTTCTATAAGCTATATAGACTGCATAGAAGGCAGGACAGTGTTTTTAGGCTGATTTAGTAGACTGCATTTATACAGCATGTTTCTACTAAAACACTGGAACATTTTTGTGATGTATGCCTCACATTCACCCATTCATACACGTGAATTCACACACGGGTGATGGAAGCTGCAAAGTAAAGAGCCAACCTGTACCCATGAGCAATATCTACAGCTTAAAGGCCATAGGAAAGTTGTAACTCTGTGTTCATGTATGGACATTGTCTCTGGAGGCCTAAACTGCTGCTTGAATTGAAAGATTAACCCAATAATTGCTGGGAGAGAAAGGCTGAGCGTGTTCACCTTTTTTGTGCTTCCTGTTTCTGTCCCTTTCTTATTTACAGTAATGTGGATGACAATTGCCTGGTGGGATATATGAATATTTACTGGAAGGTGTGTGTGTTTGTTTGTTATTTGCATGTGGGGTGGTGTGCTGTGTGGACTTTTATTTGTGAGTGTTTGTGTGAGTCACAGCTACCAAGTTCATATTACCCTTTCTCCTCTGCCTTGATTTATACGTGTGTGTGTGTGTGTCTATGTTAGTGACAGATATTCACAGGCAGTACAAATCATCCTCATCCCCTCTCCACCAGTCTGGACCAAGGCCAGCTTAAATGGAACCCTCCATGGAAGAAAAGCGTCAGACTTTGTGTGTGTGTGTACGCAGGCGACATAGTTTCCGAAGCCTCCTGTCACGTAGTTAACCCCCACTCCCCACCTACACACAAACACACACATGCACACATACACACATCTTTACTACATCTCAGTGGCCTTTATTTATCTGACGGGCGTCATTTCCCAGCATTGGCCTGGTCTTCCACACTGTCAATGCCCCTCCACCAACCCCCTGCGCCCTTCCCATCAGACACCTCTTCCATTCCAGCTGCGACAGCTGTACCATGCCGAGATTGGGAATGGCATCAGCCGGGAGCCCTGCCTGGAATCCAAGCCAAGGATTCTCTGAAGTTTTTAGTAGGTTTATTTGATGAGCTAATTCAAGTCACCCATGTCATCACACTTTCTACCGAAGCCATGACTCACCCTAGATATGGGGAGAACTCACCCACCACCCCAACTTTAAGCCCCTGGTTCAACAACAACTTCTCTGCTGTGAAGTAGTCAATCACAAACCAAATTCCGAATCGTTAAGTCTTTAAGGGTTTAGACTTAGAGCTTTGGGGGGGTAGTGGGCGGTAGGATTCAGTCATCATGAGAACTCTCAACTCAACCAGTCTCCCAAAAACAGCTCAGTATTGCCAAAGGCCTCACATTCTGCTTCTAGTTCTCAAACAAATTCTGCTACATTTCAAGGCAAAAATAAAGCCATTTACACAGCAAAACAAACAAACAACATTGGTGTGTATGTGTGTGCTGTGGTTATTCTGATAAAGAAAATCAGAAGTAGATGTGTATTTGCTTGATGATTAAAAAGGCATATGAAGGCCATGCTACTGTGGTGCTACTGTCTTTCTGCGTTCATACGCACATTCATCTCTACCATCTTTTACAGCACAAGGACACACACACACTTACAGAGATGATGATGATCCTGGTGGTGCCCTCTTCTTCTGCCACTCGGTTGTCCTGCATGGCGAGGCCTCTCGGGTTGGTGAGGTCATCAGGCACTTCATCCCCCAGGAGCAGGCTGAGGTCGTCGGGCTCGTTTCTGCCCTCGGCCCGCTTGGTCGGCCCAATCGCCACGGACGCCGCCAGCAGGTTGCACTCGGCGAGGAGAGCCAGCGCGATCAAGGCGCAGCACGCGGTCGGCATGGCGACGACCCTGGTCTTCTCTGGTTGTTTTTCGAATTGTGCAGCTGGCCCGACTGGCTTGATAAGAGCTTTTGGTTGTGACCAAACGTCTTGACTGGCAGTCAGTCGGACAGCACCCAGTTTTATAGGGGGTCTGTGTGAAAGGCACCACGTGCGGCCCGTGCCCTTCCCCACGTCCCTCATCCTAGGCCACGGAGACGTGACGCACAACCTAAACACTCAAGCCAAAGACCTCCTGCTGTTGGGCATTCAGCTACGTGTAGCTGAAAAGATGGAGGCCGACAATACGGGTTGGGGGGTTGTGTGTGTGTGTGATTGTAATTTTCTACTGATAGTGTGTGTTCTAGTGGTTTCTGAGGGCTATTGAGAGGCCTAACAAGAGGATATGGCTAAAATGGAGTCCCTCTCACTCACACTCTTCGCCTTCGAGTTCCTTCCGCAGCAGGCTGTCATATGGATAGCTCAGATTACAAGCGACATCTGCCACCGAATGCTGTGGATGGCAGCTTAGAGGGGCTGTGACCTTTTTGTCCCTCCGGAGCTCCCGTACTGAGATAAGCTCTCTGCTGTGACCTCGGAGGTCAGTGGGTAATGAGCATGGCAAGGCATTGGGTGCGAGACTGTCAGCGTGACTCTTGTGTTGATAAAATAACATGAATGGCAAAGAGAACCGCTGCATCTATGACAGAGATGATATATCATTTTCACTCACAATGTGAAATCCCCAAGACGCGTTCCCACTGTTTGACTAACAAAAAGGGATTTTGGATAGACAGAGATATTCAGTGTACGACTGAGTGACTTTATGTTGACCTGATCCTTGCTGTCACAAAGGAGCTCCGCAGGCGTAACAAAATGGAGTACAGGACCCCAGAGAGAGCAAGAGGAAGAGATGTTAACCAACCTCTACACAATCAAACACAATAGCCGTAGTGCATCAGAATTGTCACTTTGGTTTGGTTTGTGTATTTTTTTAGTTGCTGATGTAGACCTATTTCAGAAATCTTAACTACGCATGTGTCAGTGATTGGTTGTACACCGATTCCACTTAGACAATTTGGCAGGGGGGGGGTTGGTTGATGATGATTAGGTCCCCACCAATGCCAAGACCAAACCTACGCCCTTGGATCACCTTATACCTAGACCTGCCTGTCTGTCCTGATATTTACATGTAAATGTCACAAGAAATGATGCATTGGGAGTTGTGCCATCAATGCTGCCATACACATGTGACCTGTTTAGATAGATAGATAGATAGATAGATAGATAGAAAGACAGATACTGTATATAGATAGATAGATAGATAGACACTTTATTTTTCCTGAAGGAAATTAAGGAACGTAATGAATGCTTCCAAATACCTTATGACTAAACACATACAAGAGAGTACTGCTGTTGTTTTTATTTCCAGCGGCCATAGTCATTGGGCAACAACATTGAACGTTCTCACCAATACATGTGAGTTTTCAAACCACAGAATAGGCCCCAGCGATTATCATTTGAATGCATTACGTTGACAGAACAGCCAGTTAGAAATGTGATTTTGGTTTCATTCTGCCTCCATTTGGTTTTCTCCCCCCTGCTGTGTCAGATCCTTCCGGTGTGGTGATGAAGGTAAACCACAGCATCTACACCAGAAGCACCCTAAAGGGCCCTCATTTACACCACAATGAGAATTCTAGTCGGTGTCTACAAAGGCTGGCAAATTAACCTAAACACTTTGTCTGGTGTACTTTCAATGGGTTCATCTGAAATGGATGGCAACCCATGTAAACTTAATTGCAGTGCCACCACCAATGTTTGTATTTGACTGCTTACCATCAGTACAATCACTATTGACCTTGCATTTGTCCATCACCTTTAAGAAGACCAAGCTTCTGCCAACATCTGTGTTTTGTCAGGATCGAGTGGCTGCGGCCCTGGTAAGTTGTCTTAGATGTAAAAGTGTTTGTGCGTGTTTTGACTGAAGGTGTACCCCTTGACCCGCCGCCCCATCTGATCCTATCTCATCCTCTCATCTGATTATGGAGGGAAAGTACAACATGTGATTTTCAGTCAATGCCGTGTGCAGATTTTTCAAACGAATCCCAAACAGTGCCTTTCCCGTTTTCCCATACCACTCCAGGCTTCCCCTGAGAAAGGCTTGGGTTTCCTAGATCACGCCCTGGGTCCGAAACGTCTCTTCTCTCATGCTGTAAAATGATACGGACTAACGCTCATCTGAAAAAGAAAAAAAAAACACATACACACACATTTTCTGTTCCATGCAGATCAGCCTCGCTGAGCTTGTTCCACACCTGACTCTCTCTTAGCCTGTGTGTGTGATAGAGAGAGAGTGTGAGGAGGTGTGTGTGTGTGTTTGTGATAGAGAGAGTGAGGAGTAGTGTGCGTGTGTGATGAAGAAAGAGAGAGACTGATGGATTGTGTGAGAAAGAGTATAAGAGTGTGTGGGAGTTTGAGTGTGTGTATCTGTGTGTGTGCAGGCTATGTGTACACACTGTACATGCGTGTGCATATAGCTTTCACAAGGGGCCGAGGGCCATCCATTAGAGCGGGATCCATATGCAGAGAACGAGGGGCTTTTGTGTTGACACAGCTCTTCTAAGCCTCTCCCGCCGATCCTAGCAAAACACCAGAGGCTTCCCTTATTAACATCACACAAAGGCCCTGAGTGCAGGGCAGAAGCAGGACATGAATAATAGTTATTGAACTCAGCTGAAGTGATTTGACTTCGTTTCGCCAGTGTTTGTGTTGGAGGCGCGGGGCCTCTACTGACGGATTGAACAGGTCTGCAGGGAGCAGGCAAACTCCAGCTCCACTGGTCCAGCAGCAGCACTGCTGAGGGGTGTCTCTCCATTTCACTGCTCTGTTGTTATAACCTCTCTCTCTCTCTATCTCTCTTTTCCTCTTACACCTTTCTCTCTCTGTTACATCCCCCTCTCTCTTTCTCTCTTTCCCTGCTGCACCCCTCCTCTCTTTCTCTGTCTCTCACATATACACTCTTTCCCTGTTGCACCTCATCAGTTTTTTTTGCACAAACACACACACACATTCTCTCTCTCTATGTCTATCTCTCTCTCTTTCCCTGTTTCATCTCTCTCTCGCTCTCTCTCTCTCACACACACACAATCTGTCTCTCTCTATCTCTCTCTTTCCCTGTTGCACCTCTCTCTCTCACACACACACACACACACACTCTCTCTCTTTCACAAACCTCTCTTACACAAACACATTTCCCTGTTGCACCCCACTTACACAGACACATACACACTCTGTCTTTCTAGTTAAAACCCTCTCTCACACAAACGCACACACTCTTTCCCTGTTGCACCCCTCTCTCACACACATTCTCACACACTCTTCTTGATTGCATCTGTCTCCTTTCCTGTACAATTCAATTCATCGCATGTATATGTATATGCTGCATTTTACAATAGTACTGTGGCATTGTGCTTTACAGCAAGGAGCACCCAAAAGCAACAGCATCAAAGAAAAACTCCCTTAAAGCCACTATATGTAGGATTTATCTTCTTTTATTCAAAATATATTTTTTATTTTAAAAATTTAATGTAAAACTATGGTAATTACCTCCAATAATAAATTGTAGTGTTCCCGTACTCTTGGTAATTTCCATTTATATATAGATGTGGCTGGGTACCAAATGAGGATATCCATTTTGCGCCTTTTTCAAAATGAGGACCATGGGAAATGAGGACTGTGGGCAGGGAAGGGCTAATACATTTTATTCAAACGTGTGCAGTATACCACTTCGCCGATAGATGGGAGAAATTCTCATACGAAAAAAATAAAACTTACACATAGTGGGTTAAAGGAATTCAGGCAGATTCATAGTATCCATCTCTCTCTCTTTCTCTCTCTCTCTCAAACACACACTCTCACTCTCATTCTCTACTGTATCTTTTTCTCTGATTCTCAACTATGGTTACCAGACTACCCTCTTTTCCCCCCAACAATCATCTTTTGCCCAATTTTTCCTCAAGTGTTTCATTACAATCCAGATGACATTTTATTTTTTAAAACAACATAATGGAAGAATGTTCTCATTTTACAGTATAATTTGAGGCTCATGGCCTCTGACTGTTTTACTGTAAATGAATGTGATGTTCTGTGGTTTGTCTAATGTAGATGTTTGAGAAGTTTTGTTATTTTGTCATACTTAGGCAAACCCATGCTGTACCTACATCCTAGTTGTGCAATAAAGTATTGAATCTTGAATCAGTTTCCCAGTTACTATCCTGATAGCTGTCGCAAACTGAGCACTTTCACTTAAGTTGTTGAAAAGAAAGAAAAAGACTGCCTGTTTTCTTTGTCTTATCAGTTTAAAAAGTGTTATTTTCCAGGAGAAGAAAAGGCATTGCTGTTTCTTACTGTAACTGTTTAATCAGGAACCAGTCTGCCTTTTTTTCCCATTTCCATGCTGACAACAACCCTCTGGCTAGTTTCACGAATACAGCTCACAGCTCACTCAATCCTCCTCGACTAGTTTGGGCCTCTGAACCACTTTCCACAGAACTATTTTTTCTCCCATTAAGACTCAGAGAATGATATAGTCTACAAATATTTAATCAGATCACTGATTTGATTACAGCATTTATACAGTAACAGTATTTGGCGTAGGCCCCGTCCATGGTCCAGGATTACGCTTATCCTGACTCAGCAGATCCTGCCTGTTTAGAGCTGGCAGGCAGCGGAGCCTTCCCCCTGGACAGAGGACAGGGACCCATCTGGCGGTGGTGGGGAGGAAGGTGGGGATTTCGGTCACTGAGCCTGCGACCGCAAGAGCGAAACTGTTAGACGGATCTATAAAGCAGGTGAGATCATTTGATTGGACATGCAATTAGTGACGTAACGCCAGAGTCTTCCTGGTAGAACTTTCACTTAGAGCTTTCATTTCTTTCTTTCTTTCATTCTCCCTTTCTCTCTCTCTATCTCACACACACACACACACACTCTTTATCTCTATTCTCTTTCTCCTCCGGTGGCAGCCGTGATGGGGTGAGTCTCGACTGCATGGCCGTGCCTTGGCGTGTAACAGCAACCGTAACGATGCTCTGGCCTCAATTACTAAATTTCAATGACATCATCACAAACTGCCCCTGCACTTCCCCCAGATCTGAACCAGCCCCACCACCCTCCCCTCCCTATCTATCTCACCCACCCTCCCTCCCTCCCCGCCACTTGATATTCCCTTGATTATTATTATCTCAAGGGCTCTCCAGGCTTTGGGCGGGCGGAGTCTAAGCAGACGCATGGAGGATGATTGTGTCTGTCTTTGGACCGCTGCTTTGAAATTGAACAGTGTCCAGACCTCTCTCTGATCAACCTCTTGAGTTGAAAGCTGCTTTTTTCTTCTTTTTCTTCTTCTGGACTCTGTTTTTTGCTCAATTATAATCCAGTGGTTTTTCTGCTTTTCCCTGAGATAAATTTCTAGGAAAACATTACCACAAGGGCAAACTAGCACAAAAGCCTGAAAAGCAAAATAATCTCAAAAGGACCAGATGTGATTTCATCATGGCTGCAGATCCCTCTTTGTGATCTCCTTTGAAGGGGAGTCACAACATCTTTAGCTGTGATAGTCAGCACTTTCGCCCTTGGTCTGAGTTCCTTCATAAACACTTTGAGCTTCTGTGACTGTGTTTGTCTCAGCGTGTTTCCAAAACCTACTTTCAATTATACAAAAATGTTATTCTATTATACTGTAAAATGCACACACATAGACATGATTAGTGAGACTGCTAAACAAAACAAGACTGATGCACCAACACTGCTGAACATACATGACTGTTATGCTGCCATACTGATCTGAAAATATGCACAATGCACCTTCTTCTTCTTAGATACCAATATACTCCTCAAGCACCTTCTGTTGCTCAATACAGCACTACACTGAATGCACACCTGTATTATGTACCATTTCTACCTACCAGTTCAAGGTTTTTCTGTGTCCTGTCTATTGTCTTTTTGTCTTGACACACTTTATGTACTATAGTATATTTATAATGTAGGTGTAGTAGATGAAGCTTAACTTATATGTAGCATACATACTAAGTCTACTAAGATAGCCTGTAAAACAAAAAACAATTTACAAAAAAAAGAAAATACTGAAAAAAAGATCTGAGTACTGTTTTTGGGAAAAAATGGTATGTAATTGCAGCAGGTATAGGACTCAGTGAAGTGGCAGCGATGAGAGAATTGGAGTGAACTGGATACCCTTTCTCTGTGCTGTTGTGACTAGTCCTGGGGCCTAATTAATAAAGCCCTTTACGCAAGAAAAAGTTGCGTGAAGCAGGGTAAAATTTGCGGTCGCAACATTTCTCGCAAAAGTCGGGATTTACATTTTCCATGCGCAAAAAAAGTTCCCAGGTTTCCACAATCTTTTGACCACACGTGTAATCTTGCGTAACGCTCCCGCAAAGATTTCTTGACTAGCACCCGATAGGACTCTGTTCTAGACTGTGTTTTAGTGACCTCCAACGGTAAAATAAAATATCACATTGATAAAGTAGGCGGATGCACAGCGCAGAGGCTTCACGCAACTTTTTCTTGCGTAAAGGGCTTTATAAATGAGGCCCCAGCACTTTACTATAGGCGATATTTCTGCCTGCACGCCTGGGCTGTGGGAAGGAAGGAAACCAGATTGCATACCATTCATGGTGGGAGATGGAAAGAAGACAATCATTTGCCCAGGTGCATTTTTTCCCTCCTCTATGAAGGGATAACTTTACCTCAGTATGTGATTTTGTTGACTGGGGACTCCATTAAACCTGGATGAAAAAATCATGTGTGTGTGTGTGAGTTTTCAAAGCATTCTTGCAGATCACTGAAACAGACTGTGGACTATGAGGCTTGATAATTTCATTATTTTAATGACATGAAATCTTATGTCAGCTATGTATATGCAAAATGTTCAACTTTAACACTCATAACAAGTCATAGAAGAGCGACAGGTCAACCACATGATTCTTTTTTACGAGTTCTAAATGCATGGCTACAAAGTGTACACAAAGGAGTTACAACCAGTTGCTAACAAGGCTAAGCAACCAGATGCTAACAGCAAGGTGTGCTGTGAATGGATTTCCACTCTGCTTGCTGCCTTCTTATCTTTTACCCTTTTTATCAGGACACCTTGAAGCCTGTTATCCTATAATTCCTGTGTGATTTGATTCATTGCTCTGTTGCAAAGGATCAACGAGTGCTGAGACAACATCATTCTGTAGATTAGAAAACAACATTAACTGATTGGGGCATAGGACAAACCTGTATAAAAGTGAAAAAGTAAACATTTCCCCATTCAATAAAAGCAGCTGGTTCATCATTTGATGTAGGTTGTATCAACATTTCTTGTTCTTTTACCTACAGAAAACACCTCACGCATTTAAGTTGTGGCATTGTTAATACTTTGGCATAGTTAAAACAGTTGCATAGAGACTGTGGTGTAGACGGAAAAAAGGAAACTACAGACGGAAGCTTTAAACTGGAAGTGGTGGAGAGAGGTGGAGGAGCGGTAGCAGTGTGTTTGGATGCCACATAGAAAGCTATGTTCTGATGGCCATGTACTAAAACTTGCGTGGATTTCCAACCAAATCTTTGCGTACCCGCAAAACTGGAAAGATGCGTAGGCCTACACACAAAAAAATCCGGATGTATCAATCTGTGTGTAAGCAGGATCTGTTTCGACCTTGCTCTGACCGTCACTACGGTCTAAAAAAGGAATGATCACCTTCGTTCTGCCTATCCTCGAGACCATATGTCAAAATAGTCATGTCCATGACCTCCGGAAGCAGAACGAGCCGTGTTATTAAATAGCGGATAATGCTCCCGGTTCAGTATCTTATATCTTCTCGCCTCAGAGACCGTAAGTGGAGACTGCAAATTGGATCAAGGCAGGAAATCTTGACTTTGCACTTTCTAAAGTCTCGATTTTTCACAAACCAAATTCTCTACCTGCATGGTACGGGTGCCTTGTGTACCGCTGTTTGCAGCCGTGGGCTTGTGCATACCACTAGGTGCGTACACACGCTGGTGTGGGCCGCCGTGCTGCTTATCTCCTGGCTTGGCTTTTGAGCTAGCCCTATTAACTGCTGTGCATTACTGTGGCCTGACTGTTTTCCAGGCCACTGTATTATCTTCTGTGGGTTTTGCCATTGTGCTACTGCCATAGTCTGTTGATTTGTTGTGCTGAATTACATGTACATTACATGTACATGTACAGTACATTACATGTCTGACTGCTTGCAGGGCACTGCATTGTCTTTTGTGTGTTTTGCTATTGTGCTAATGCCATAGTTTTTATGTTTGTTGTGCAATTGTATTAATACTTCACACTAAGTACATTCTGTGTATAGAGTATTTTTGTTTTATACTGTGGCCTGCTTGTTGTGTTTGCATGCCCTGTGCCCCTGCTCTTTGCTGGTGGGGTTGGGCTATGGACACGGTAAGTGCAATTTTCTCTGTGTTACTCCACAGCTTGCTTGTTTGTCTGTTCACAGGTATTTTCACTTGTGCAGCGTCACTCTGTGCTGCCTCCTCCGCCATACCCTATACCCCTGGTGCGCAGCCGGTGGGGCTAGTGTGCGCCCCTAGCTGCATCCGTGCGCTGGTGCCGGCCACCGTAACACCGTTTGCTGTACTCTACTGGCGGGGCTCCTCTGCGTCGCCCCCTCTGCCACGCCCTTGACCCCTGTGGGTGGTCGGGCTTGTGTGCGCCTGCTAGGCGCATTTGTGCGCTGATGCGGGCCACTGTAACACACTTCGCTATACTGTCACGCCCTAGACCCTTGTGTGTGTTCAGGTTAGAGTGCTAGGTGGATTTGTGCGCTGGTGCAGGCCACCGTACCACCGCATGCTGTACTGCCCCACCCTAGACCCCTGTGTGTAATCGGACTAGTGTGAGCTTGCTAGGCGCATTCGTGTGCTGGTGCGGGCCACCGTAATACTGTGGTGGTCTCGTCAAGAAAGACTCCAGGTGTCAAGACCGCCTAAGCTTCTGTGGTGTTGTGATGGCTTCCCACTACTGCAGAAATGGCTTGATGTCAAACTCCTCATTTAGACCATTAGGAGACATAGTGTTTAAAAAATAAATCCAAAAAGTTTCCCTCTGAAGGAGTCTTCTGCCATGATCACCCCCGCGTGGTTGAATATTTACATATTCTATGCCCACATATTTTAGTGCACTGACATGTGGCCAACTTGTTTGAAATGGGTAGCTACTGGACTACGCTGGAAACTTTTTGGATTTATTTTTTAAACACTATGTCTCCTAATGGTCTAAATGAGGGGTTTGACATCAAGCCATTTCTGTAAAGTGTGTTCAAATGCATGTAGATAGGATGACTATGGTGTAATGTGGGTTGAATGTATATTGTTTATGTGGTGACTGTGGCAAATGTTAACCTTTAAGTCTAGAAAGACTTTTGTAACTATTTCCAGAATGAAGTCAGCTGATTTGATCAGCTGACTGTGTCTGTGCCCTATTTATGGGCTTGTGTTAGGTTTGTTTGCCATTTGCCTGATGAAGACCCATTAGGGTCGAAACGTTGCAGCAGAACCATCATTAAAAGTATGGGAGTTTCAGAAGTGTGCGGGCATTCCTTTTTCTTTTAGTACTGTCCACTCTTTTGCCCTGCACCTCACTGTGGGATGTGCACACTACCGCCTATAATCTAAGCACAGAGTCGCTCCAGATCCTCTCGACTCTTCAGGCTCTGGCACAGAGGATGGCTGGAAGGCCGTCAGGGCTCATCTCGAGCTTCCCTGACCCCTGGCCAAGAGGGCACCCTCTTATCCAGGCCGGAGGGTTGTGGTGAGAAGGGGGAACAGAGCGATGTGGATGTGAAATCCATCTATGCTCCCCACTTGGAGGCTGACCGCACAAGAGGTGAGGACGACCCTCGGGGAGTCCTGTATTCAGACTGTGCAGAGCCGGCTGACTGCTCAATGGAGGCAGATGAGATCTCAGTTGGCTCCCTCATGTCACGGGTGCTGAGCGCTGCCAACATGTTGGGCCTTGAGGTGCCCCCACCTGCCCCGACTCCCTCAGGTGGTATATGGGAAGGCGTCCCTCGTGCTACCCCACTACCCCCCATACCGGTGCCAGATGATTACACTGCAATGCTTAAGTTATCGTGGGGTAAGTTGATGCAGCGCCCACAGTACAATGCAGGCTGCCACCAGCAGGCAACGGCTAGGTATCCCGCAGAGACAGGACTCGGGGTCATGCCACCGGTTGAGCCGTCAGTGGCCACACTGACATCACTGGGCCTAACAGGGGTATCACTCAATCCATGCTGCCCTCAATAAGAGTGTGCCAGGATGGACCGATGGATACACGTTCTTTTAATGCTGCGGCACGAGCGGGCCATATGGGTAATGCTCTGGCCATCTCACTGGTGGCACCTCACGGGGCACTGAGTCTGGACAACCAGGACGCCAGGGCCCTGGTGGATGCAGCTCTTTCATCCCACTCCCAGCTGACAAGAGATCTGGGAGACGTTATGGGCTCTGCAGTGGCACAGACCTCCCTGCCAGAAGCCATCAGACAGGCGCTGCTGAATCTTCCTGTAGCCCCTGGGCATGTCTTCCACCCGGATTCCCAGGAGGTGCTCGACCGCGCTGAGCACACTGTAGCATCGAGGGAAGCTGTCCAGCGTGTGTGCCATAAGCCTGTCTCAACGGGCAGCAGGGTGTTGGTAGCTAGCCGCCCGGCCTCCCCCAAGTGCGAACACCCCAGAGATCTCTAGGGACCAGTGGTTTCGTGCACTTGGTCGAAGACCATCCCGGGGGCGCCCGTTGATTGTCCTTCCCAGCTGTCACGGACCTCCTGGGAGGGGATAGTGCCAGACCCCTGGGTCATGGCCACGGTAGCTCATGGATATGGACTGCAGTTTGACGGCGGCCATCAAACTTTTCAGGGGCCAAAGTAGCATTGGTACAACACCCGATTTGCTTCCAAGGGTTCCTACCCACGTGGGTGAGCCGCCCTGTCCCCCCTCCAGGCTCGTGGTCTGAGGGCACGCCCCATGCAGTGATGGTTCAATGCTTTCCATTTTCACCCGAAGAGCGACAGGCAGGTGAGACTGCATGTGTCTCGGGCCTGTATTCGAGATCTATGCCCTTGACAGGTTGGGGAGCTGTCTGGGTAGGGCGGTCAGCGAGGGGCTTGTGGTAACCCCCGTGGACCCAGGAACCTATCAACGCCCTTGAACTGATGGCTATCCATCTTGCTCTACAGAGATTCCTGCCAAACCAAAACGTTCCTGTGAGAACAACAGCGGTGTACCACATGAACCAGCAAGGAGGCACAACGTCTCAACGATGCCTTCAGCTTGCGGAGGAGCTTCTGTCATGGACACCGAGGTTGTCAGCCGCACAGGTGGATCTCTTTGCTTTGGCAGAGATGACATGCTGCCCGGAGTGGTACTCCCTCACAGGGCACGGAGACAGCTTGGGCCTAGATGCTCTGTCACAAGAGTGGCCTACGGGCTTGTTGTATGCTTTTCCTCCACTGCCGCTCATAGTGCGGGTCCTCCGGAGAATCCAGGATGGCCACCACTCAGTCCTGTTGGTGACTCCCCGGTGTCCGGAAAGGCCTTGGTTCCCAGACCTGCTCCAGCTGCTGCAAGGTCATACATGGCAGTTGCCATGCAGGGTAGATCTTCTCTCGCAGGCAGACGGGCGGATTTGGCATCCGAACCCAGAGCTCCGTTTGTGGGTCTGGCCCCTACAGAGCCCGTCTCTGAAATCCTGGATGAGTCAGTTCAGGACATGCCTCAAAACAACCTTGGCTGAAGATAGCCTGACTCCAGACTCTTCTCATGTGTCGTCCCACGCTAGTGGAATGACCTACCAAAAACAATCAGAACAGGGCCATCTCTGGAGGCCTTCAAAAAGCTCTTAAAGACCAAGCTATTCAGAAAACATCTATCCTAGCACTAAATTGAACTGAAACACTAGTCCCTAGCACTATGCTCTTTAAGGTTTCTGCTATGTAGCTTGATTTTTATACTCTTTTTGTAAGTCGTTGTGGATAAAAGTGTCTGCTAAACGCATTAATGTAAATGAAAATGTATAGCCTATCCAATACCAAATGTCCTGATGCTGGAATGCCTATACTCAGCAGCGCGGGTAGGAGGAGTCTGAGTATGTTTCGGGGAATAAGGGCCAGAGTGGGGGATGGTAAGAGTATGCGTCCCAAGGACACAGTACTTGCTAAACTATGTCTTTCTAAGACAGACACACTACTCCTTGCTTCTTTCAACAAGCACTCTCCTTGGAGAACACCAAAAATTGCCATTGCCAACTATATCTTCGTCAAGTCGTATAAGTCGTCAAGGCGGGGTATTGGGTATTGGGGGTGGTGAGAGTATGCAGACCAAGGACACAGTACTTGCTAAACTACGTCTAGAGAAAGGACACACTGTTTTGTCCGTGTCCGGGCATAGCAAAAGCACATTTGCACAAAGTAATGATTTCAACAACAAAAAAAAAAACAACTTTATACAGCTTTGGACAAGGCCAGTTTCCCGGCCGACTGTTTCGTGCTGGGATGCCTATACTCAGCAGCGCGGGTAGGCGGAGTCTGAGTATGTTTCGGGGAGTAAGGGCCAGGGTGGGGGATGGTGAGAGTATGCGGACCAAGGACACAGTACTGGCTAAACTACGTCTAGAGAAAGGACACCCTGTTTTGTCTGTGCCTGAAAAAGTCTTGCTACCACTTCAGCATTTGGCAAGTTGACAGAAGAAGTGAAAAGAACTCTTTGGTTGGCAGCAAAGCACACCTTTGCCCCTATCCATCCCAATATTTAGCCTGACAGATACACTACTCCTTGGTTCTTTCAACAAGCAAACAGTCTCCTTGGAGACTACCAAAAATTGCCATTGCCGACTATATTTCAAGTCGTCAAGGCGGGGTATTGGGTAAAGTTTTCAACTAGCAATAATCGCGCCTCGGATAAACCTCATAGGCTACGATACTGCC
>JAGFZM010000178.1:68604-81475 GCA_017657215.1 Limnothrissa miodon | reverse complement strand
TGGAGCCACCATGGTCAATGACTGGGTCCATCTTTGCGGAACATAGCTCCCCTCCAGGACACAGCCTCTCGTGACATCACAGCATATACAAGGAATTTCTTTGGTAGGTGTTAGCACTGTAGACCATATGCGCCGATTCCGCGGGTGCTTTGAGGGAAGAATATATGAATATATACCCCTCCTTTTTCACATACATTGCATTACGGTGGGCAGTGAAGTGTAATTATTCCCATAATAAAGGGACACCCAATCCCTTCAAACAAACGTTACATTTATAAACCTATAATATTTGCTGTCAAAAACGACAATTCAACAGATTTCATTACACAATCACAATCACTTCCTTAATGACTTCTGCGTCAGCCTGTTGTTGTGAGAATCCATGCTGCGTTTAGGGACGCATTTCTAACTTTTTGCTGCGCTGTAAGTGCCTGAACCAGGATATTGCAGCTCTGTATATCCACTCGCGTTTCAATTAAATTAAACTAAATTTAATTCTATTTTATTTGTATAGCGCATTTTACAAAAGACAGGTCTCCTAGCACTTAACAAAAAGCACCAATTAGCAAGTGATTATGTTTTTGGCCATGCGTTGTCGCGTGGTGCATTCCTATATTCTTTGCAAACGGCTACAACCTTCTTGCAGGATGAGATGTTGGATATCAATGAATTCAGGTAGGCTGAACATAGACCTTTCCTTCCACTCCTCTTTGTACGTCCTACATTCGCAAACAACTTTTCTTTTCGTTGCTTTGGATAGTTACATTTCGCTTCGCCATGCAAGAATTAGCAACTTCTACTAATGCATAGCCAAATGATGGCCACATGATGGGCATAAAGACAATAAACAATAGACAACATACATGAGGCACCTATCAACATTATATACAAGACATAACCTATACAAGGATTTTGTCTAAGAGAATAAAATAATTAGAAGTGCAAGTTATGCACAGATTTCATGTAGTACGATCTTATTGCCAGATGGAGATGGCCAGCTTATCTACAGTTCAAGAGAGATGGCAGTGGAAAAGAAACTATTCTTGTGTCTGGTTGTTTTTGTATGCATGGATCTGTAGCACCTGCCAGAGGGGAGGAGGATGAAGAGAGAGTGAACTGGGTGGGTTGGGTTGGGCTGTGTGGGGTCTTTGATGATGTTCTCTGCATGTATCTTAGACCTGCTAGAGTACAAGTCCTGGAGAGAGAGCAGGTGCAGGTACAAGCGCTGATTATCTTTTCAGCTGTCCTGACTGTGCACTGAAGTCTGCATTTGTCCTGTGCAGAGCTGATCACACTGACTTTGACTGTGGTCACACCTAGACCTGAATCTACCGATGGCCCTTCTGAATGTTTAGCTGGTTTAAGCAGTTTAAGATGGATTAAAGTGGTTTTCTCATCAGCTCCATATCGGTGATGGTTGACAAACTTTGTGATGGTAGGTCTAGCTGGTCTTGCCTTGTCTTGCCAGATGAGCGATTTTCAGCTTGTCCCACCAGTACAACCTTCTCAATCTAGCCATGTCCAGTAACAACCAGTTGACCCTTTTGTCTGCATTTGTCCTGAGGCTGACATAAACCAGGTAGTGGTGAATGAGCAGAGGATGGATTGAATGGTGGCAGTGTAGAAGATGGCTAACAGCTCCTGTAATAGGCTTATGCAGTTGCCATAAGAAATACATCTTCTGCTGTGTTTTTTGAGGATGGTGTTGATATTTGTCTCCGACTTCAGATCCTGGGACATAATGGATCCAAAGAACTTGAATGAGCCCACATTTGACAATGGTCCGTTGGATATTGTAAGGCAAACCAGCACTGTAGGATCCCTCAAAAAGTCTACCACCATCTCCACAGACTTTAGAGTTTAGGTTGTGTTGGGAAAGGACGCTTTGGTTTCATGACTCAAGCCCTAACCAATAGGCCACAGCTGTGGGCCACAATAACCAATAGGCCACAACACTGTGAATGTGTACCTATTTCTGGATAGAAACAAGCATCAACACTGACTGAATGCAAGATGTAATATTTCAAGTGTAAGCAATTTGTGCAAGTGATTTTTTTTTTGGGCCCCTTTGGCTAAATGCTGCCCTCTTTGGCCATCACAATTGAATTACAATTGTAGAGTTCAGAAATATGTAAATATGAATATGTTGTTTTTATAATAACTTCCAAGTATTCTCTATTTGTTCAAACAGCAAACTGACGGTTATCGTGTAAAACAAATGAAGCTAAACCAATTCTACTGACTAACAATAACGTTTTTCAAAGTTATATTTATGTAAATTCATCGCCAGTTGACTTGGAAGCATTTGCATCTGAAATCTTCACTTGCTTTGAAGTATTTGAAAAACATGCAGGCTTTATTCCAACCTTTGAGCACAACCATTAAAAAGGGTGAACTGGACAAGAAGTGAGATTTAGAGTTTATTTTGAATGTGGTCACACCTAGACCAGAATCTATCCATGGCCCTGCTGAATGTTTAGCTGGTTTAAGCAGTTTAAGATGGATTAATTTTTCTCATCAGCTCCATATAAGTGATGGTTTTACCACGTTGTCAAACTTCATGATGGTAGGTCAAGCTGGTCTTGCCAGATGAGCCATTTTCAGCTTGTCCCACCAGTATAACCTTCTCAATCCATCAACCCTCTTGTAGTCTTTGCGGTTACAACTTCGATCATTTTCAACCTTAGATAATTCATTAATTATCAGGAATGGGCAGGAGGAGGAGTACAGTACAGGAGCCTGGTGGAGGACTTTGTGCAATGGTGCAGACTCAACCACCTACAACTCAACACTGCCAAGACCAAGGAGATGGTGGTGGACTTCAGGAGGTCCAAGCCCGCCCTGGTGCCAGTCACCATAGAAGGGATTAATGTGGAGGTGGTGAAAACATACAAGTACCTGGGGATACATCTGGACGATAAACTGGACTGGTCAGTCAACACAGAAGCACTCTACAAGAAGGGGCAGAGCAGGTTGTACTTCCTGAGGAGGCTGCAGTCCTTCAACGTCTGCAGCAAGCTTCTCTGGATGTTTTACCAGTCTGTTGTTGCCAGCGTCCTCTTCTATGCAGTGGCATGCTGGGGAGGAAGCACTAAGAAGAGGGATGCTGGGCGACTGGACAGGCTGGTAAGAAAAGCTGGATCTGTTGTGGGAGCTGAACTGGAGTGCATCACTTCAGTATCAGACAAGAGGACCCTGAACAAGCTACTCAGCATCCTGGACAATGACTGTCATCCACTCCACAGCACTATCATGCAGCAGAAGAGCTTGATCAGCTGGAGACTACGCTCCCTGACATGCACAACAGACAGATTTAGGAAGTCATTTGTACCCAGGGCCATACAACTCTACAATGCTTCACTGAAAGGAAAAGGAGAGTTGGACTTCTCTGCATAGTCTATCTGCACCTGAACACTCTTATACAATTACAAGACATTTTCTACAATTCTGTGTATTGTTGACACTGACTAGGGACCCTACTGGCTACATTAGCCCACATGCACAACTCCTCCTCACACTGTAACTTCATACTTGACCCGCATACTTGATTGATGCATGAACATGTATATGACTTATACAGACTTATCCTTGCACTGATGCTGTAATTTTATATTATTAGGCTATTTTTATTTTTATGTTTTAAATAAATAAATAAACTGTTTTATTGCTATGCTGATATTTTTTATTGTCCATTTACATATGCACATATTTATTGTTGGTCAATAGACTTTTAACCTTGCACTATTGCACTACTGGTCTCAATTGCACAACTACCTTGACACACTCCCCATACTGTACATCAGTACATTCATGCGCATCTCTACCCACAGTATTTGTATTTTATTGTTATTTTTAGTAACTGTAGTATATGTGGTGTGTGATTTTTTAAGCTGCTGGGACCTTGAATTTCCCCTTGGGGATCAATAAAGTATCTATCTATCTATTAGAGCCCAACCGATATATCGGCAGGCATTATCGGCCGATATTAGGCATTTTCCAAACTATCGGTATCGGCATTTATAATGGCCGATAAATGAATATTTAAAAATTAAAATAAAAATGGATGAAACACATGAGTGTTGGCGTTTTATATACTCAAGTCAAGTCAAGGCAAGTCAGTTTTATTTGTCAATTACTTCATATGTACTCGACATACAAAGGAATCGAAATTACGTTTCACACTTGTCCCATGCGTAGACGTTGACAACAATAAAGTGCAGATGCACAACAAGACAAACAATTTAAACAATAAGGTACTGTTAAGTAAAAAAAGTGCAAGTGGGCTTAAGGCATTATACTTAGGTAGCACACAGTATATATAAGACAAGACATAACATAAAGTAAGTGTTCTAGCAGTGTTGTTTTGTTGTCTTAGTGCAACACAAGATTTTAGCAGCAGTGGTCTTCAATATAAATTGTGGTAAAAAGTGGTATAAATAGTGGTAAGGGAATACTAAAATATATAGCAGCAGGTGTGTGCAATTTGCAATGCAGAGGTAGTTGTAGTTATTGTCAGTCCAGAGTGTTGTTTGGTTTTTGGTTCAGAGTGTTTGTTTCCTTGTTGGTGAGTGTGTGTGTGTGTGTGTGGGGGGGGGGGTGTAGAGTCCAATCTGTCTTCCTATACTCCTGCCAGTCTAGTGGTTCCGCTGGCTGGGAGCCGGGAGGGGAGAGAGTTCAGCAGTCTCACAGCCTGGTGGATGAAGCTGTTGGTGAGCCTGGTGGTGCGGGAGCGGAGATTTCTGTATCTCTTTCCAGATGGCAGGAGGCTGAACAGACAGTGTGCGGAGTGGGTTGCATCCTTGACAATTGTGATGGCTTTGCGGGTGAGGCGGGTGGTGTAGATGTCTTGCAGAGAGGGGAGTGGTCCGCCAACTATCCTCTCAGCTGTTCTCACGATGCGTTGTAGAGCTTTTCTGTTGTAGTCAGTGCAGCTACCGCCCCACACAGTGATGCAGCTGGAGAGGATGTAGAATGTGGTCAGGATGAGTGGTGGGGCGCTTGCCCGCTTGAGTTTGCGCAGGAAGTAGAGGCGCTGTTGTGCTTTCTTGGCCAGTGATGTGGTGTTGGTAGTCCAGGAGAGGTCCTCACTGATGTGCACCCCCAGGAACTTGGTGCTTGGTGTACTCAGATAAGCATGACAAAATTTGTGACTATCAAGTCCAATATTTTGAATTTGATGTTCCGTTGTGACAATAAAATAAACAAGTTTCATTTTTAATGCTTTTAAATGCATTATCATTATTTTAGTTAACTCATAAATAACTACAAATAGCTAATGTTATGGAAATCTTGTAATGTTTTGTTGCGAGTTTCTGAATTTTTTTTTTTATATCGGCCGATATATATCGGAATATCGGATTTTTAAACCAACAAATATTTGTATCGGTATCGGCCTTCAAAATCCTTTATCGGTTGGGCTCTACTATCTATCTAATGAGATAATGCCTATTATTTTGTGATAGAACCCTGTCTCATGTCATACTCTCTTGAATGTTCGAAATGTCAAACTGTTAACAAGGTTGAATAAAACACCTACAATGTTGTGGAAATTATTTATATTTATGTTATAGGTTCAGATAGCTTATATTAACACAAAGTCTTGTCATGTTCTCATAAACAATCAAATACAACAGGAGGACCAAACCTACGATAAGTGTGATGATCACTTGTTACAGGCCACCGAGTACTGATGGTGAGAAAAAAATGAGAAAATTTGGTACAATAGAACAAAAGGAATGTGACATGTTGTTTTGCTGTTTGTCTACTATGACAACAACACCTGCTAGCTCACTGGAATAAAATACTTAAAAATATCAGCTAATCAACTCAGCGTTTTCATCTGTCTTTTTTCAGCTGGGTGGGGTGGGGGGCAGGGGGGCATTAACAGCCAATCAAATCACTGCTTCAATGCCGCAAAGAAGATAACTGAGTAATTTGATTGGCTTCTGTATCTTTCTCTAACAGAATCAAACATGTATTTGCTTATAGTCTCCAAAAACTATTTAAACTAAAGGCCTTGATCATACTTGCAGCAGCACACACCAGGGACACATAGTGGTTCTTTGGACTCTGTCCATGTGCCTGTTAGTTACCCCTGAGTGTGCTAGAGCACAAAGACGTGGGAATGTACAGGGACGTCAGCACAAAACTCTGCTCAGATCTTTTCGACAATGAAACTTACGTCACTTGGATCCTAGCGTACCCTCGCGGACTGGCAAAGTATAACACACAAACTTGAATGCAGTCCATAGTATAGGCCTGTCTCTCTCTCTCTGTTTCTTCACCTCTCTCTCTTTCTCTCTCACACACACACAAACACACATTAAAAGTGAGGGCTACAACTTTGTATTAATTTAGTTCTATGTAGTATATACTGTACGTCATTGCAGAATAAGAAAACAGCTTTGTCACTCTTGGTATTGACTAGTGGTTTATTCAGCAGGAGTGGTGAACAATCTGTCATTTATTTATTTTTTATTTGAATCATTTCTACAGAAGGCAATCGAGCACCAGTTAATGACAGTCCCTCAACCAGACATCCTTTTTTGATGATTTGCTTCGTAATTGCCACAGTCTTGTTCTTTTTCGTCAATAGTGTAAGTTTTTATATAATTAAGCACTCATTTTAATTTTTTTTATTTAAACAGCAATATGAGTTTACATTTTTGCTTTTCTTTTTTTGTGTTTTGTGTCATTATTTGGTGACATAATACATACAGATATGAGTTATTACAAAACAAACAAAAAAAACATACAGCAAGATATATCACACAGAAGAAGAAAAACTCTTTAACTGAACAGTAACTGCATACACATGACAAGCCCAACCTTCACACAAAATGTGTCTTCAAACATTTAAGAATTCAGATGCAAAACCCTCCAGTTCATTTGCAAAGAAATATATTTACTTAATTTTTAATTGGATTGGATTGTTTGGGGGTTTTGCTTGTTTTTCCTTAGTAGTAACATTCAAGTGGCCTTTTGACATATATTACTTGAGTTTTTGCATATTTCTAAAAAAAAAAAAAAAAGGAGGACTTAGAGGGGTTGCATATTAATTCTTTTTGATTTTGCCACAATGCCATTACTAATTGCAGACACTTCATCCATTTAAAAATGTCATTGGTGTATTTTTATGCATATGAATAACAATGAATAGTGTCCTTGCAATTGTACAAGTCTGAATATTAATGTCCAAAGATTGATGACCCTCATCAGATACTCCAGAATCTTTGTTACTATTCTAGAATTGTGGTAATCTTTGGTAAATTCTTAGAACAGTGTAATATGTAACAAGTAATACAGTTGAGTACTAGGGGTGTGTCCCCATTATGCCTTGATGTTTGAGGAAACAATGCTATTTCAGAGCACATTAGTAGAACTCCATTTTAAAATTCAACAGAAAAGAATGCTGAAAAATCAAGATATCGCATTGCAGAATGGAGAAACTTGCATAAACATAGACTGATCATCCTTGGCTGGTCTCGTCAGACAGTCAAATCCCACTCAGAGCTGAAGGGGTAAGTCAGTAATGCACTATTGTACTCGGCTTCCTTCATAAAGACTCTGTATTTAGCCAACAACAATACTGGACTGCCTCATTTTTCTACAATTATGCAGTGCAACCAAACAACACGAGAGTGTATAGCCACGAGAAATAGTCTTTCTGTACGCTCATACCAAGAACCACTAAAGCTGTTAAACCACCACAAGTAATTCACATTCTGTGGCCCAAAGTGACAAGCGCAATTTGAGAGACAGAACCAACAAACAACAACACAGGCGACTAGATTGGCTAGAAAGAGTTAAAAAGAGCTCAGCTTTATGCGGTATGATGCACATCATCAGTGAATGGCATGGCAACGGTCATGTCAACAGTGATTGAAGCAACATGAGCAAACACAAAGATATTTTAGCAGCATTTTTTAACGAGCTGTTGAGATTTTGCAGCTTTAGCGGCTCTGGTGTGAACATACAGTTACACATCTTAGAAAGCGGTGTTGGGTTGTTCGTAAAGCACACTCTTTGGACGAGACTATGATGTCATAACCTCAAGCTCACAGTGCTCACTGTTACTATATTTGGCATAGGGAGCTCCAGGGAACTGTCATTCAACAAAACAATAAATATAATTTAAAAACCGTAGAAAAAATAGCAATTAGCCTTTCTAGGGATCACAACAGAATGTTTTTGTTTTCTCTTTTTTTCTCCATGCATTCACAGATGTCACACAAATACATTTTGCCTTCTAATACGACTACCTTATTGAACTAGCTTACCATTAAAAATAAAAACACTATGAAATTGGTGGCCAGAAGGCTGTGCAAAAGGGACGACCTAAAACAATCTGTTTAGCCTCCAAGCACTTTCTGTTTTTTTAGCCAACCCTCGCAAGTAACAAACTACAAAATAGCACCATTATACAGTGGATAAGATTTCTTAATATAGTTTCTGCTATATGAAGCCATCACTTACTATGATGGTGGAAGAATGCATTAGGCTAACATAAATGCTAGTACTTGTTTTGATTACATACACAGGTATGGAAAACACTGATTCTGATATTGTGTCTTTGTGAGGACTTTGGGGAATAGATGGACTTGTCTGCTGTGATGATGTGAGGACTCTACAACCCGTGCTGTTAAGGTGACCCACAGAGTGCCAGGATGTAAGTTTTGGTATGCTTGTTTGCCAGTGTGAATACAATGGAAAATGTCTGATATGCCGTGTATTTGGTTGGTTGATGTGCAAATGTGTGTGTGTTTATGTTGATGCGCCCAGGCAGTAGGTTGATGTATGCACTTTGGTGTGGACCCTTTCGGTCTTTCCATTTTTGCATTTTCTTGAAATACCATGCAATCACAACTATTAGAAAAGAAGCAAAGGTCTGTCTCTTGAACTAACAAAATCAACGGACTTCTGGCCAAATCAAGTAAATTATTAACAACCCAATTCTGAGAGCCCTTTTCCTGTTTTTTGTATAAAGCTCCAAAAAAGCCTTGACAAACAGATCACGCACAGATTAACTATATCAGTATCTGACCTAGAATAGAACCCTAGTCGGGTTCAGTACAATCAGCACCCGAGTTCAGTCGGTGTTAGGGCCGAAACTATTCAGAGCTAACCACAACGTGTTTCTAAGCTAGGTATGCTTAGTGCTAGAGTCAAACACATTGGGGACCTCGTCTTGAGGGATGGGCTGTTCATATTGTTCTTTAGCGGTATAAGTTGATAAATGAGTCAGGAAAATGTATTCAGAGACAGCCATTGGAAGACAGTCCTTATACCTGGCACAAGGGTGTGAGTGTATGTGGTGTGTGTGTGTGTGTGTAGGCCTAGGCACAGACTGTGGTGGTTTGTATGATAACAGCCACGACAAAACAAACACAAGCGAAGTCCTGCACCATTCTTAGTGCAAAGCTTCAAAACTACAACATAAGCAAACTGTAGAACTGTAAAAGATGCTTCTGTCCATTAACAACTGTCTACATCACAGTCAACCCAAAGGGAAATGCTATTATGTGACATCTTGTGTGTGTTCATGTTCAATACTCAGTTTCACAAAAATTAGAACATCTGACTAAACTAGGTGTACGCGCCTTGCTGGGGGACCGTCAGGGAGTGATTGAAGGAGAATGCCGTCCAATGAGCTTAACGGAGGAAGCCTTTGCTGGGCTGCCATTGGCTGACCCTCAAAGTGAATGGACACTCCAGGGAGTTCATTGGACAGGAGGCATTGATGGTGCTAAGTCAGTTGCTGACTCTAAACCGGACATCCGCTTTCTTTAAGTTTGCCGAGATCCCACCACTGTCCTCACATGTAACATTTCCCCCTTTTTTATTTGGTTTAGCAGTTTGCTACGGTATGGTGCAGTGTGCAACGTTTGTTCTTTTTTTCGTTTGTTTGTGATGATTTTTTTTATGGACAGATTTTTTCACCGGCCCTGTACAACCATTATGTTTTCTTTGCATCCAAGTCTTATGTGTTTAGTAGTGACGTCAGCCAAACCAAGCCAAGGTCACACTAGACACCCCACCCCCACCTATTTCCTCAAACTGCCTTTAATTTGTTTTATTTGTATGCTCTTCTCGTGATTGTTTTTTTTTTTTTGCAGTCTCTGAAGTCCACATGATATGACGTGCCAGTTTCCTCTTCCCCTTCCTCTCGTCCTCGTCCTCGATCTCTGGCTGGCCAATCTGACTGAGTCTACATTCTGTAGTTCCTTCCTCCGCCGTTTCCTCGACTGAAGTTCTTTTGGTGGACATCCTGAAGAAGACAGGAACAGAACTCAGGTTCCAGTGCAAAAGAAAAACGGGGGGAAGAAAGAGGTAAAGAGGAGGAGAAATGGGGGGCACGGGGGGGGAGGTTGTAGAATCCCATGCCATAACTACTGCACTGTAAAAAAAAAAAAATTAAAAATACACACTTTCAACTAACAAAAGTTAGTGTGCGGGCTGCCAAACTATTCAGTTGACCAAACTTGCGATGATGAGTTGAATGGGTGAATACTGATTTAGAACTCATTATCTCAAGTTTGGTCAACTGAAAATAGTTAGGCAGCCCAGACAGTAACTTTTGTTAGTTGAAAGCGTGTATTTCTGTGTGTATGTTGGCAGGTGTGTAGCATTGTGGGAGACACTAGTGATGCAGACCACATAGTAATGGGCAAGACTACCAACACTCCCATTTTTTTTTCCATGCTTCTCCCTTAGTTTGAAGCCATCTCCTGCCCATATTGTCTTTTTCCCCGTAATTTAAAGAGCCCAAACTTCAATCGAATGAATGCATTTCCCATCAACCCCACTCCACCATCCCACAAATGAATCTCTCAGATTTTGCCGCTCAAATGTTGGCAGGTGTGATGGCATGAGATGCTGCAGTGACACACGCACACGCACACGCATACACTCTTGCATGCACACTAACACATACACACCTAACTAATGATACTCGGAGGAGATTGAGACCTTCCTGCCGTTTTCCACATCCTCTTCTGTTCTCCCTAAGCCCTACCCTTCCCTACACCCCCATGTGATGTGACCTGAGAATAGGGAGCAAGAGAAGTGAATGGTGTGTGTGTATCTGTATCTGTGTCTCAGTGTTTGTGTGTTTCTCTGTTTGTGTGTGTGTGTGTGTATTTGTGCATAGGTATATATATGTGTGTGTGTGTGTGTGTTCTTAGTGTGTATTTGTGTGTGTGTCTGTCTGTGAAGAGATGACGTATGCATGCAGAAAATACACTCTGGGACAAGCGAGCCTCCGCAGGTTTACCACAAAATCCACTTAGTCTCTTCCTCCTTGCTAATGGCCTCCCCTCTGGGCCCAGAGCTGCACCAGAGAAAAGACTCAAATGGAGAGAGAGAGAGAGTAAGGGAGGAAGAGATGCAGATAGAAAAAAGATGATAAAGAGATAGAGAGAAAAAAAAGTGTTCTAATGTCCTGGTGTTTCTTGGCTACTGCTTCTGCTTCTCCAATTCTTTTATTTCCTTAAAGTCTTTCATTCATTCATTCATTCATTCATTCGATCATTCACTTGTTTTTCCATTCATTCATTTGTTCATTCATTCATTTATTCATACAGTGTTCCTTCAATCATGTATTCGGTTCATTCATCATTCAGTCAAAAATGAATTGACTCATTCATTCATTGATTCATTCATTCATACATACATTCAGTCATAAATTAATTGATTCATTCATTCATGCAGTGTTCCTTCCTCCCTTTCTTCCTTCATCCATTCATTCATGCAGTGATCATTCATTTATTCATTCATACATTCAGTCAGTCAGTCATTTAGTCAATCATGAGTTGATTCAATCATTCATTCATACAGTGATTCATTCACACATCCAGTAAGCCAGTTATTCAGTCATGTTCATTCTTTAGTTCATTCCATCATGCATGCATAGCGATGCTGTTATCATGGTTAGTGTATCACAGAAGCAAAGCAGAGAGATTATAAGGTACCTTGCAGGATGTACTGTGCCCGGACGCCGGCTTCTGTGGAAAGAGAGAATTCGGATTCAATACTCCCCAAGGGAGAACCTCATGGACAACACACAAGATGCGCTGCAGTATTCAGAGAAACTCAGCAACAGACAGGACTCGGACAATGACAGAGGCCATGTAAACAAAGTACAGTATCCAGTGTGCGATAGTTACAACGAAAGGACAGCAATACAGCACTGTAGGTTCAGCAAAGACAGCAACAGATCATTATTGGAACAGGACAGTTCCAGGAACCATAGCATGTACTGTAGTGTGCAACTTGTGCAAGGAATAGAGAACAACACAAATTATAAATTACAAATAATGTGGTCTAAGGAAGCCAAATGCAAAAAAAACTTGCAAAGTATTGTTCCATCTCTGCTATTGTAGGTAGTTTATCCATCTGGAGACGAAGGTGCCATGTATATCCATAAGCTGCAATTGATGAATTGCACATGATGCTCTATGTTTGATCACATCTATCTAATTCTATGACGTACTTCTAACCAATGTTTGGATCTGTAAAACTTACCCCTTTGTTGAGATCCAAATAAAATAATTAAATGTGTGTGTGTCTCTGTGTTTGTGACAGAGGAAGATTTTGTGTGTTTGTGTGTGTGTGTTTGTGACAGAGGAAGGTTTTGTGTGTGTGTGTGTGTGTCACCTTGGCTGTTCTAGGGTGGTCTGTGTGACGCTGTGAACGTAGCGAGCGCGCTGCCTTCCCCGTTTTGACGGGGGCGCAGTACATCTCGAGCCTCCGCAGCTCACAGCTCTGGAAGCAGCACTCGTCCACTATCCCACGGTTGTGCGTCCGCCTCGAGTTTGGCCCATAGCCTGGTTTGCCTGCAACACAGACACACACACAGAGTCTCACTGGTTTG
>JAGFZM010000178.1:35866-56773 GCA_017657215.1 Limnothrissa miodon | reverse complement strand
TTTCCAGGTGACACAACCCCCACAACCATCAAACCCCCACACACACTCCCCACAAGGACTTTGAGTTTTCCCAAAACTGAGACAGCTGATATCTCCATCTCTTACTATCCTCTCTCCATTTATCTATCTCTTTCTGTCCTCCCTCCATCTCTCCATTCCTTACTATCCTCTCTCAATCTCTTGCTACTCCTCCTCCCTCCATCTCTCACCATCATAGAGGAAGAAGAGTCTCTGGGTGCAGAGACAACAGCAAATAGTCAAGGCGACAATTGGAAAAACTGGATAGACTGACTTTCTTTCTTTCTCCTTTCTACTACTATCACAACAACAACAATCTTCCTATGCAACTTATTTTTTTTCTTCTCTCTCCACAGACCAAATGTCATTCAAATATTTTTCCAGCGCGTAGTGTTTCACCCTTCAGTCTAGGTAATGAAACCTGACGTAGCAGCATGCTGGAGTTGCTGCCCTTGGCAGCGACGTGCATGCGTGGCCAAGGTGGATTGGCAGACGCTACGGTGCCATGTGTCACCACAGCAGTATGCGTCGCCATGACACTCTCGCCATGGGAGTGGGCAGTGCCAAGCCCCAGATCTGCGGGTCCCAGGAGACCTTAGCAGGGGCAGGTTAGTAGGGCTAGAATGGTCTGAAGTGTCAATCAATTGGCCTGCTAGGAAACCGCTCACCAGCAATGGGTTCTCCAGATATCATACCTTCCCAAGAAAAGAAAAAAACAACAATAAAGAAGCTATCACAATATACTCTCTCTCTCTCTCTCTCTCTCTCACACACACACACACACACACACACAGTCCCTGCTGAAAGCATTCTTTCCACTGCCTCCAGGCCTACAGCATGCCCTCCACCTCCCCACCTGCCTTCACTCCTCCCCTTCTCTCTCCTCTCTTCTTTTCCTCTCCTCTTCTCTTCTCCCCCCTCCCATCCCATATCCTCTTGCCTCCCCTCCTCTTCTGTTCTCCCGTCTCCTTTTCTCTCCACCTCTCTGTGCTCAGATCCTCTCCTCCTCCTCCTTCTCCTCTTCCTTCTCTACTACTGGGGCCAGGGATGAGAGGTGAAACAGGAATTACACTCACCCATTTCACTAAAACCCTGTCAGGAGAAGAGAGGGAGGAAAAAAAGCATTGACTGGCTGGGGGCCTTAGTGTTGAGCCAACGAGAGACAGAGAGAGAGAGAGAGAGTAAAAGAGAGAGGACGAGCGAGCGGAAGAAAAAGAAAAGGTCTCCTGTGAACAGGCGCGTGCGTCATGGACACAGGACACAGGACAGGGATTAGGCCCACGGGACGCTTCTCCTGACAAGTTGGCCCGAGCGAGGATAGCAGTTCAACAGGTTTAAAGCCCACTACATGTCAGCTCACACTTCTATGTGGGTGTTATATTTTCTCTCTCTCTCTCTCTCTCTCTCTCTCTCTCTGTCTGTAGGTCTTTCGTCTCATATGTTACAACAGGGACTGAATGGAAAAACTGATAAGAAGTGACTGCAATTTGTTCAACAAACAACAACAGGGGGGCACAGATGATGCAACACATACTGAAACAATGTCAAACATTAAACCTTTCCGGAAATTTCTGTTTTAGAAACACGTGTTTAAACTGGACTCCAGTCAAAATAGAGTCTGGATTGCTGGAAAGTTGCCACAGGGCAACCAGCCCTGATCTGGTTATGAGCTTGACCACAGCCGCAATTGCAGATATGCAAAGAGCCCCCTAAACACAGTCTATACTATCTCTGTGATTTAGTCTTGTTTGATAGCATTTCGATTCATCCACTTGCACAACAGAGAATAAAAAATGGCATGACCAAGCCTGAATGAATGAATAAATGCATACATGTGCAGAGTTCTTAGAACGTGTTGCTGTGCTTTGCACAATCAGAACCGTTTTTACTGGATCCCACCACTGCATACCTCATCACAATAGAAGAGATCCGCCATTGCATGTGACACTGGGCTAGAATCTCTTAAACTGTCGTCATGCATAAAACAGCTGTGATGTGTGATTGAATGCTAAGCTGCCTGATTTGCTCTTTTTATTTTTTAAATCATGTGTAGCTTTCATTAATGTGCTGTATTAGGTCGGACGGCAACAGTTTCCTTCACATGGAGACCTCTGGCCAGTAGGAGGCACCCTGGAGTGAAGTGTTCTCTTCTTGACCCTTGCAAAGTATCGTTAGCCTGTAAAAAGATGGATGTGGTTCAGAAAGGCAGTCTTTCCTCACTAGCTGTCGGGCTTCCATGCCAGTGAAAAGTGGTTCCGTAATAGAGAGTGAGCGAGCTAGAGAGAGAGAGAGAGTTTGACTGATAAAGGAGAGATGGGGCTCTAATCCTGAAGTCAGCTGCTCCATATTTCGTATTCTGGCCCAGGTCTGTCTGTGCTCTCAATGGAAAATAGTAGATTTAACTTCTGGATCCTTAATGGAGGGTTTTCTTTGGGTAGCGTCCCTGAACCCCACCTCCCTTCTTCTCTTGCACTAACACATCTCTTTCTCTCTCTCTCTCCCTCTCTCTCCCCCTCAAACACACACACACACACACACACACACACACACATATATATATATATATATATATATATATGACTTTTGCTGCCTCTGCTCCTCTGTTATATTTTCTGTCTGCCAAAGTCTACTTTAAGCCCTATCCTCGCTGGCTTAGCAGCCACTTACCTGAGGTGTAATATACATATAGCTATTGAACATCAATCTGCGCGATATTTACCTCTCAGCAGCAGTACCTTTCACCCCAATCCGACATCACCCCCCTCCCACCCCCACTCCCACGTCTGATCCGGGCATGCAGCCAAGCGTCAGTCCACATTACACTGCAAGCATTGTCAACCTAACGAGCCCCCGCAACCAGGAAAAATACTTCAGGTGTATAGATGTGCCAGTTGCATTTGTGAATGAGTGAGTGGGTGAGAGAGAGAGAGAGAGAGAGAGAGAGAGGTGGAGAGGGACAAAATCCAGTTCTCTCTCTTATTTATGAGGTGCACATTAGTGCGCGGGGAGTGAAGTGGCAATCCTTTATGAATAAATAAAAAGTGCACTTACTGAAATAAAAGCCCCTCTCTCCGCATACAAACTGCAGCGTGTCCACCAACTCCGCCCCGCACAACGTCTCCGGGCCCGCCTCCAACGACGCCGGGGTCAGGCTCAAGACGCATAGGACCAGCGACAAAGTGTGCGTGCAGGAGAGACAGCACATGGTACACTGCGCTCGAGAGGGAGAGAGAGAGACAGATAGAGCGAGAGAGACAGTTAAACTGCTAGAAAGACGGCGAGAGGACACTCTTTCACATACACTTACATACACGTACACTCCTTTCGCCTCTCTCCCTTGAACTCACTCACTCATTTTGTCACACTCACACACGACCGAGCTGTCACGCACCAGGCTCAAGCGCAGCGGCAACAGAGCCCATCTCCAGTCCCGATGCCTGTTTTAAACACCGACATCATAAGTAATCACTCGTCATCACACTCAATTTCGCTGATCTCTATCCAGCCTGCACAAGTAATCTCTTGCCAGCAGGTTTGACTGTTCTGATGTCAAAACAGTCTTGATGAATAAACAGGTGGTTTTGCGAGATTGACAGATAATTGCCAAGGGTTCCGTTGTTTCCTTAACTTGATAGCGCCCACATGAAGAGAACTTTGCAATTTGTCTTAATCGCCGCACCCCATCCTAAACCCCGTCCACCCCCCATCCTAACGCTCAGTGCAATCAGACGGCGCCTGTCCTATAAAAATAGAATATATGAGATGGTGACAGAACTTGCCCCTTGTGACATAAATGCATTCATATATTTGGGCAACAAAAATATCCTGCTAAATACATTTATTTAACATTTGTTGGTAGGGTATCATCACAAAGCCGGAAAAAAGGACGTCTAATTCTGCATTGTAAATTAGACATCACGCGTAGGGGGAATCGGAGTATAATTTGACCTCACCCCTTGGCGTGTTCAATGGCCGATCTGTCCTCTGAGCGCATCATTTGGAAAGCCTGTGTAGAGATCTGTCCTTTTGCTTGGCCAAAATGCAGACCGCACTACTTCAAAGGAACTCTGCGAGGCGATGCGCTGCACTTGTCAGCCTGTTTCAATCGACGCGTCAGTTGAATTGTTAAAGTGATGAGCTGGCGTCCCTGTACCTACCCGAAACGGGACATGGAAAACTGCAGAGCCGCCAAACCCAACGGAGGAAACTCCCAGCGGGAAATTTACATAATAAAGATTCACTCGGGATGGCTCGGCATTACCTCTCGGCTATACCTTACCTAAGATCAGAGAGAGCGTTTTCTGATTCGGCTTGCCCATCCCCATTCTCTCCGCCCGAAGAGCAATGTTCCTGACATAAAGCCCTGTCCATTAATGCCGACTCAGCAAAAGTTCAACTTGAAAGTTCATTTCGTGAGGCAAGTATAACGTAGCCCCGTGCTCCAGAATAACGCGCACTGCGCAAATGGAAAACCATGTACCGTTTTTATGTCCCGCACCATGCACACACAAATGTCATCATAGCTCTGCATTTACCTTAAGTCTCTTTAAAAGTTGCATGGGTGGCATTTCTGCAGTTTCAATCTGAAGACTCAAGTCTGCATAAAATTGCTTGAAGTCTGGGCTGCCTCCCGATGTGCTAATCAAATATGCATGGTGATTTATATCTAAAAGGACACGAATCCCTGACGGAGGTAATATTAAGTTATTCTCCCCTCACTCCACCCTTACTATTTCCTCCCAAAAAATAAATCAGATTTTCTGGTGGGAAAAAAAACAATAATTGCACATCCAAGGTGAATATTCAGTGTCAAAATGAAATGCGGTAAGTTTACCTTGAAGACATCACACAAATGCCACTGAGAGAAATGACCGTTAGACATCCCCATGGGTCTCCACACGACAAAGCCCAGCAAAAATCAACTTGTTTGAAGTCATTAAAAACAGAGAGAAAGAGGACGAGATGCGGGCAATGTCACATCTCAATATTCCGACTTTGTTCCATTGCGCAGGCTCGTTTGGGAGAAGTGAGATTTAGCGAACAGGAGACGGATTTAGCGAGAAAATCCCTCACATTTGTCTACATTACAGAGACATTCTCAACAGGAAACAGCTGGGGCAGCGTTTGCTCACTAAGTTATTCATTAAGGATTTTGGGCACATTTTCAAATAACGTCATTTCTCCTTTTCTCAGAATTGGACTGAATTTTGATCTCTTTAAGACTGAGTTTTTCAAGATAAAACGACACGACAGTACCACCCGCAGTTTTAACAAAGCCTGTAAGGTTGAAGAAAAACACCCTCTTTCCTCTCACCGCGAAAGATGAAACGCGGCTCGACATAGGACGATTACAGTAGCCCTCTCGTGAAAAGCGGGAAACGTTCTCTTTTATTTGTCCAAGATTAGTTTCGTTTATGAGATGCTTACTGTGATATTTCCCTACCATAAATGATCAACGTGTCAGTGTTTCACAATGTAAGCCCGAAGGAATTATGGAATCCCTGAGCGATAGTAATATTTAGAGGGACGGAGTGAGAGAGAAAAAAACTATTAATTAAATAGGGAGTTCAGAGGAATACGCGTAAGTCTTGAGGATTTTCCCCCTCTCTAAAGTCTTTGCAGTACAATGATTGATGGGAAGTTGGGCTGGTTCGGCGAATTCTGTGTCAAACTCGGTTTGGCTGACCTCGGAGGAATGAGCCGTCTCAGCGCGCGCGCGCGCGCCAGCACACATTGCGTTCATTGAAAATTGTGAAAATGAACCTCACGACTTTCATGTGGCTACCGCGCCACGATCCCAGATTCCTTCAGATGGGCTCTGAACAGCAGCCGTGTAGCTCACACAACTCAACAGCAGCCCACCACGGAGAAGCGGGAGCTCGTCTCGCATTTAAACGTTAACGTTCGCACCTATTGCTCTGAAATCAACCAAAAACAGCGAAATCTCGACTCCTGCTTTGAATAACTCAGCGGCCCCACGTTGCCAATGTCTGTTAAAACGTTAACAGCGTAAGCACTCAAATACAACAAAGACACATCAACTGATGCCCTCACATAATCTGTGGGTGCCTAGGCAGGAGATGATGTGCCAAGAGAAACATGTCGTGATGTGAAGGCGATCTTTCTGACAAGGCTGAGAGAGTTTATCCCTGATCAGCAACGTGGCGAAAGACCACTGCCCGGCCACGGCTTAAAAAGAGTTGATTTCTACATCAGGGACTGGAGATCAACTCCGGGCCAATCGGGCGCCTGGAGATCCCTGGCAATCCAATCCTAAAGCGGGCCACTGGCGCACGTCCCGGGAGCGGAGTGAGGCGTCGAAGGCATCCGCCGCATGTCTCGCGGCAAACGAGGTCGAACAAGCCCGGGAAAAACTATGCCTAGTGACACGCAAAGGCAACCTAGACGCCCTGAAGTGGGTCAGTTGCCTTCACCCTGCAGTAACCACCAGCAACAAGCACCAAGCACATTTTAACATTCAGTCAAGCTTACCACGCACACACATACACACACACACACACACACACACACCAAGCTCTCCCACACTACATGAGGTTAAGATGGAGATTTATGATCAGATGAAGGTTCATGATAAATATCAGGTGCTCATCGCTCATAATCTCATCAACTCACATTAGATATGGCAAGAAAGTGCTCAATCTGACATTCTAGTTCAAGACCCTTCCTGTCAAATCAGGAAATTGTTTTTCATAATCCTGGCATTGCAAATGGGAAATCATGGTAGTTTAAACCAATCAAAACATTGCTTGACCTCAGCTTCAGGATGCAATTGCATTGGCTCTGGTGACATGTGTCAACTTTATTTTGATATATTTATGCATTTAGCAGACGCTTTTATCCAGAGCAACTTGCATTTTGTCAGATATCAGTTCAGGACAGGAGTTCGGTGTAGTTTAAGGTAGCAGAGTGACAGATAAACAGGCCACAAATCACCTTTTTGACCTTTTTGTTCGTGCGTACATGTGTGTGTGCGCATGTGTGTAATTCCGTATTCAAAACATCAGCCTGTGCTCTATACTTTCGGGAGGTGTCTGCCTCCATGAACTCGTTGACCAGGAAGCAGCTTGTTTTTGCTCTGTGGGTCCCCGGAGAGGCCTAGTGTTGACAGTGTTTGTGTCGTCTGTCTGGGTCTCTCCCTCCCTCTCTCTCCCTCTCTCTCACTTGTGCTCTGCCTCTCCTTCTCTCTCTATCTCTTTCTCAGACAGTAAAACCAGCTGTCAAGCCAACACTCTCTCTGTCTTTCTGTGAGCTTCCCCCATCTGTGTATTCAATGAAATATGATTCATTAATAACCACTGTAATGGAAATTCATCCATCTTACCTAAAGAGGATACAGCAACTGTTCATCATCATCATCAACAACAACAACAACAACAAGAAAAGAGTTTTTGTTCCACAATAGTTGATGTCAAGGTTCCAAGCAAATTAGAGGATGTTCTTTCTCATGGCATGAAAGGCACACAATCAAAACAACATCTTTCTTTTCCAAACAGAGGATGCTTCCAAGTTCCAACTCAATTTGAGGATGACTGATATCTAATATCAACATTCCACCATTTTATCCCAACCTCCCTGCTGAGGTATTTTGCAGGTGTTCTGATAACGAGACAACCACAGATGTTGATTGAGAGGGTACCACCTGTGTCAATGCATTTAGATATAAATCTTTGTGATTCACTATAGGCCAATGAAAGCACCAGGTTTTGTTTTTACTCCAAGTTTTGTTGGTCTGGCAGCTATTTGTGATGTAAACAAGGACTTGTGCGTCAACTGGTATGCTGCCAGATCCACAATAGTTTGTCACAAAGCAAAGAAACACCAACAGTCTATAGATCACAGAATCATACAAGTAACACACACACACACACCCACACACACAGAGAGAGAGAGAGAGAGAGAGACTTAACACACTAATATGCATGTGCCTTTGCTACTACATGAATCTTTTGGCCTGAAACAGCATAACAACACACAGTGGACAGTGTGGACAAGACGGACAGACATGGACACCATAGACGCAGGCATGCAGCGGGCAGACAGACAGACATGAAGTAGAAATATGAAGACATCCCAAGCCATTACATGTAAAGACAACATCAGGGAAAAAAAACACAAAGCTCTTTGGCAGGATCTGGAAGGCATTGGGGCCTTGCCATCCTAGGAGGTGTAATGGAGACAGTGTTGGCATAGACATTTTCTCTAAACTCGAGTAGGGATAAACTACATCACTCTGCTCACATTGGCTCCTCATAGACTGGAGGAAGAGCTTCTTTATTGGTGCAAGTGCATTCATATTAGCAAGCATGTAGTGCGCATGACATATGACATCACATACATAAACAGTCGGAAATAAGCACAAGCAACTATCAGAAAAAAAAGAAAGTCTGACAAACTCTTCTGCTTCCCTATTCCCAACAATCCAAACCTTTGTCTCAGTGGTGAGCTGAAAGAGCATGCACCAGGCCCAAGGTCAGCCTTGTTTTTGTAGACTTTTAGACTTTTCCCATTTTCATGTCCAGTAGGTGTAATGGTTGCCAGCTAGCTTGGCTGTGCGAATAGACCGTTGGTGAACCAAGCCCCCCCCCCCCCAAAAGCCAGGCGCTAGTGAGTAAAACTGGCATCCTGTAGGATTTTAGCTCACTTGCTATTGTGATGCGCTTCCGTGGTGCTGTCACAGGTGTGAGCCCAGGCTTTTGCATGAGTATAGGGACTCACAAATAGACTCACAAAAGGACAGATCAGTCTCACACCCACACGAGTGTGTCTGTGTGTCTTTGTGTCTTTCTGTCACACAATATACTGGTAGCATATACAGTGTATTTGTCTGCTTTGTGTGCTGTGTGTGTGTGTGTGCACATGTGTCTTTGTGTGTCTGTATGTGTGTGTGTGCATGTGTCTTTGTGTGTCTGTATGTTTGTGTGTGTGTGTGTGTGTGTGTGTGTGTGTGTGTGTGCATGTGCACATGTGTCTTTGTGTGTCTGTATGTGTGTGCACGTGTGTGTGCGTGTGTGTATGTGTCTTCGTGTGTGGGTCTGTATGTGTATGTGTGTGTGTGAGTGTCTGTGCCTGCGTGAGAACTCTTGGAATCAAACTCTACTTCCTTGCTGGTCCATTTCAGCTCCAGGAAAGCAAGGTGCTGTGTCATGCTGTCCACTCTGAGGTCAATCTGACCACCGATCTATGGGACTGGCATACAGAGGAGAGAAAGAAAGAGAGACTGAGAACACAGGATAGAGAGGGAGAGAGAGAGAGAGAAAAGGAAAGAGAGAGGGATAGAAACATGGAGATAAAAAAAAGAAAGTGATGGAAATATGGGCGACAGAAAGTGATTTAGTTTCAAATTACCAAATCTGTGTTTGTGTGTGTGTGTGTGTGTGTGTGTGTGTGAGAGAGAGGGGGGGGGGGGGGGGGGGAAGCAGGAGAAAGAGAGAGATCTTGTCTGGTCATATGGAAGAAATAAATGTACGTCATCACAGAGTGGCATGGTTATTTTGGTAGTCCCAGGCAGTTGCCCCAGCAATAAGCTTGTGTGTGTGTGTGTGTGCATGGGTGGGTGTGGGGTCCACGGTTGGGTGGGTTCACGGTTGGGGCAGAACATAAAGGGAATCTTCAGGCGATTATCAAGAACCCAATTAAATCCTTGATGATACTGGTTTAAATGTCTAACCATGGCTGATGAGATCCTCTGCGTTCCTGCATGGGAACGCTGACGGGGCTAGAAGATACCCAGGGCACACACACACACACACACACACACACACATCTGACATCCTGCAGTCATTAAAGAGTCTGCACAACTGAATAAGCATCCAGCGTCTACATTTGAAATGCAATTCATGGTATGGATTCCTCAAACATGTATTATATACATCCTACTGTCCCTTGGGCTAACATTGCAGAGAATAAACCTTGGACCAACCAAAGAGTGGTAAGATCAAAGCGCTCATGGATGCATGTGGGAAGAATGATTCTATTGTGCTGAGGTACTGTATAACGTAATTGAGATGTCTTGGCTTTTTGGCCAAATCACTAACACCGCCCTCCCTTCTACTGCGTCCTCTTTATCCCCTCCCATCCCTGTCTCATCCCAAGTGCAATATTGGAAGGGAAAGTCCCATCTGCAGAGGCATGATTGTAAACGCAAGCGGCTGTGTGTACAAAACATGACACAAACTGGCATCTGCTGACACGCAGAAGTGAGAAAGAGGCAGCCGAGCATGGATATAGGTTTGACAGACTACGGGGGAAATCCAGTCAAATTACATGTTAAATACAAGTAATGATAAAAACACAATCATTTTCAGTTGCCCACATGGAAATTGTGTGTGTGTGTGTGTGTGTGTGAGAGAGAGAGGCGATGTGTGAAATGTGCAAAAATCTCTCTGTCCCACACGTACACACGCACACAAACACTTACACTGAGAGAGAGGCAAAGAGAGAGAGAGAGAGAGAGAGAAGAAGAAGAAGAGAGACAATGTGTGAAAGTCAGGTTTTTCCAGCATCAGTTAGAATGAAGCACATTTGGTCTGTTTTTATGGACAACAGTGTTGGTGTAAAGGAAAGTTCATTTCATTTTGAAAAGAGCGTGGAAGTTAGCAGTGCCTCGTGGTGAGGTTTTGCAGCCGTGTTATGTAAAGTAGCCTGTGGTTTTCTTACATGGGACTCTCTAAGGCTGTCAAAAGTGAAGACAGATGTGTAAAATATAATCAGCTGCTAGCTCTCTTTGTGTGTGTGTGTGTGTGTGTGTGTGTGTGTGTTTGAGTATTTAAACTTGGATATGTTTGTGTACTAGTGTGTACTGTAGTGTGTAGTAGTGAGTAGTAACAGGTTAAAGAAATGAAAATATCTTTAAAACCTGAACACTTGCTTGTGAAACCATACATCAGCTGAAATGTCTTCTTTGCATCCATAATGGTCCAAATCTCACGAAGGTGTTGATATGATGATGGTTAACAATGATAGTTAATTAGGATGCTCCCCATCCATCCCCGCTCTCTGTTCATCTATCTTTTAACCCAGCTGGCGGCTGCCAGAGTGGCTTGTGTATGACTTTACCCACTGTGCCCATGTCAACCTCAACCTCAGGCTGGGCAAGCATTAGAAAGGCCAAGCCAGCCAGACCTCATCCAATGGGCGTCCGTCCAGGACAGCCTGAAACAATTACCATTCCCCTATAAATCAATATGCAGCTGTTTCGCTCATGCAAAAGTGATGTGCTCACAACTTGCCTTGCTTCCAGTATTACTCAAATCAGCTTTGATGTTACCATCGTTTACTATCGTTTTTTTTTTTTTTTTTCATTTTCCCCTCCTCTGCAAAAAACTTGCTCTCTCTCTCTCTCTTTTTTTTCCCGTTGGAAAAATGGGCATAGATGTAAGCGCACATGCAACTGTGGCATGCTGGGATTGAAATCAGCTGATGGGGGTTTGGCATGCTGACTGTGCGGCGGAACTCTAGGCGTTGTCTGTTTCAGTTCGCCCCAGTTAGACGCTGACCTCCCCTGCCGTTCGGGCCATAGATCAAGTGGCACAGCACAAAAGTTTTTTTGTGATTCTGTTTCATGTTGAGTTCGAGCGGCCCTGGGCGCTGGGTTTGATTTGGAGCAAAGATCCCTGTTTCAAGTTTCAAGTCAAATTCGTCTGAGAGGTGTGGATTGAAGTTCATATTGGGGTAAGATAGGAAACACGGGGCCCCTTTTTCTCACAGAACGCTTCTTCTCCTTTCCTCTCATAGATAGATAGACAGACAGACAGACAGACAGACAGATACTTTATTGATCCCCAAGGGGGAAATTCAAGATGGTGGAGTCACCTTGGCTGCTATTCATACGGCGCCAGTAGAAAGAGAAAGAAACTAAAATACATAAGGAGAGAGGAGGAGAGAAAAAAAGCCCACCAGACTATACCTACACCAAATAGGGAGTATAGTTTGGTGTCAGAAAAAAACACCTCAGCACATATAAGCTATTTATCACGGTGGGGAGGGGAGGGGTAGAGGGTAGAGTCTTCTCCTGTCCATGTCCTTAGTCTCACTTTGTGAGTGTCTGTGTATGTGACTGTGACTGAAACACACACACACACACACACACACAGACAGACACACACACACACACACACACACACACACTCACTCACTCACTCACTCAAGAGCCCACCCCAAAACAACAAACAAACAAGACAAACAAAAAAAACTAAATGTGCATACATACTGAACGCTGCAAGTAAACATGTTTACTGATTTAGGTGTTTATTAAAATGACAGGAACATTTCAGAAAATTGTCAAATTATAGTCTCATGAACACATGATAAGTCATTTAGCGCCATCTAGTGTTAAGGATGACACGCTACAAAGTGAAACTATCTGAGACGGTGAAAGACAACTTAGATGAAATGGTTATGATGCTTACTAAAGAGCGAAATCACTAATACTGCAGGGAAATCTATACGTAAAATACCGGTCCTTTCGATTAACTTCTATCGCAGTAAATACACTTTTATTTTGAAATACAATTGTCAGTCAGATTACCCGGAAGTAAAGATTTGACAACAAGCAGCATGCATCTAGAGTGCCTCTACATGCATGCATCCTCATTATGATAGATGATCTTAAAGACGTCAAGTGTACATCTGCTTTGTTTGCCCCGAATTCACGAAATTACACAGGTACGTTACAGACTTCATTCCCTCTGACCTAATATATAGTCTAGTAAAGTAAGACTTTGGAGGAGGAGGATGCAATGCAAGTTAATGCTAAAGTTAGCTAACCATTAAAGGTCAATGAGATGGTAGTCCATCATGGTTACAGGTTAGCCTGTGTCTGGACCTGGTAACGTTATAGTCATTATTCTTCTGCGTTTTTTAGTTGACCAGTGTTACCTTCAGCAAGAGCTGAAATGTCTGCTCCAACGAAGGAAGAGAGACGCGTTTGTTGGTCTGCACGAGATGAGCTGTGGAAATGTCTGGACATCACCCGCGACAACGTAGAGGCGTGTAAAAAGTATCAGCAGGAGTTTGAAAATCTGTGTCCAGCTCAGTGGGTAAATGTCTCACTAACGTTACTCGCCATATGCCATGCTGAGTTTTAATGTTAACCTAGTTGATGATGGCCTTGAGTAAACAATGTTTATGTTGTCATGTCATGTCACAATAAATGCTTGTCGGTGTGAAATGAGGCAGCGTTATAAAGATTTCTTATGTTATAACCATGCTTTACGTTGTGAGCGGTAGCAAAGTCATGTAATAAAGGTTACCTAAGGTGACAGCGCTTGCGCTTCCTGGTTGTAATGTGAGCCGCTAGAGGTCGACATGTGGATTTTAGGTAAGAAAAGGAAGGATGCTTAGCCTTACAAGACAGACTAACGTTAAGATATAACATAAAAAACAACAAAACCGTAGTGTTGCTCTGGGCTCGACTCAGATAATGGGTACAATAAGCTTTGCTCTGGTGCAACCAAGGCACCAAAATCCATGTGAGTTTTTTTGTGGCGAGTCTGGAATCCCAGGAAATTGGAACCTTACTCTTGGGGAAACACTCTTTCCACAATAGCACAAATGATGAAAAATAAACCTAGTCTAATTGTTAGGTTATTTTAATTCTTTTAGGGATGGGTGCAATACCAGGCAAGGACTGTGTATGTGTGTGTTTTGGGGGGATATGTAAGGGTCTATGTTGCGTGTTCTTTGTCTTGTTGACCATTTGTGTATGTATGTGTAATCATAATCTCTCATAGCCTAAGACAAATTTCTCTTTTAAAGAGGCAATAAAGGCTCATCTTATCTTATCTTATTGTTTTTCATAATTATATTTAATTGTACTGCTTACTGTGATCTTTGATTATGCTATACATTTTTTTCTTCTTCCCAACAGGTGAGATACTTCACTAAAAGACGGGATTTTCTCAAGTACAAAGAGAAACTTCAGAAAGATGGCTTTGAGCCTGCTGAAGGCGCAACTAACCCATAGCTTCAGTTTAGACTATATGTCATGGAATAGAGCACTGTGCTCGGACTACAGTTACCTGGACTGCACTGTTGAGGTTCCACAGGGTACAAGCAACTGCAGCACTAGACTGAACCAAAATGGCAGCCATTATTTTACAGTTGCTGATCATTCTTTGTGGTCACAGAGTGATAAGGAACAAGAAAATAAGGAAAATTATTTGATGATGACAACCTATGATTTGATATCACGCCACTGTTAGGTGTTCAAAATAACAGAAGATTGGGCAGTTCCACACAAAACAAGCTTGTTTGACTTGTGTGACTTTCAATGTGGATGGAATTGTTTTTGTTGTTTGGCAGAAACCCATACTGTTTAGGATTATTACTGACTTTTGTTCAATGAAGAAAGTTGAAAAAGCTAATTTTGTCATTGCACAGGACTATCTTCTTGTTAATTTACCTATTCTCTTGTTTTTAATGCAGAGAGCTGATTAGTGACTTGGCTGGTGTGTGTGGGTGTGAGTGAATGTGAATATATGCGTAATATTTATTTAGAGAGACAAAATCTCAGATGACAGCACACTAACACAATGGGAACTTTTGAAATAAAACCAGGAAAACATTCTTGTTCCAGAGCACTTTATTACATCCGATCTGAAACCGTGGTGTGTAGAAAAAAGGTGTGTGTGTGTGTGTGTGTGTGTGTTCTTCAGGAGTTGATGCTGCAATAGGAGAGCATTGTGTTGTGATTCATCTGTGTAAGCAGGCACATTACAAAGACATTTTATATAACTCTCATGTATTTACAAAGATTCTAGTCCTTGGGTCCCAAGGTATGAAACTCTGCATCTCCGAATAAATTATTATTCCTGTGAAAGATTAGTTTGTCACTCGCCTGGTACATGCTAATGATGTACAAAACCTTGAACACAAAACATTACAGGAAATTTACACAAATATGTCAAACACAACAGCAAGGTTGCTTTCTTCCCATGATCGTTACCTTGGTGACTGTGTTCCTTTGATTGAAAGGCTGATTGAAGACAAACTACCAAACACTAACAGCTCATAAGCTTCAGTAATAAAGAACTCTACCAATAAAAGTGGCTACTTAAAAATGTGTTACTTGTAAGTTGTATATTTAAAAAAAAAAAAACACATTTTAGAATACAGGCAATATATACCATTCTGTTGCTCCAACTTGGGACTCATTGACGAGCAGTAAAATATGTTGGCCCACACAAACTTGGCCCTAATTATAAAACCAAACTCAAGTGGCATATCTTGAGCATTAGGTTGCGCATTTAAGGCTATTGTACGTGAAAAGCACAAAAGGCACAAAAGAAAAAAATCTTTTTGGAAAGAAAAACACCTTTGCAACTAAGGATAATGATGAAAGTGACAAAACTGAGGTCGCTTGTAAGCTACTCCCACACACTCACGCTACCAATAAAATGTGGCTGGCTCTCCTCTTGACCAACAGGAAGTCATTAAACAAGAAGAATATTTGTTTTGTCCTGTACAGTGTCGTTTTTTTATGCAGTTGAAGAGGGGGAGAGAGCAATTCACACATCCCCCACTTCTATGTTCATGTGTCCCAAGTCCATGTCAGCTTACTGTGGAGACAAATGGTTCAGTCCTACACCTCTCTCCGGGCCAGCGCCCTCTTGTGGCTAAAAGCTTCCAGTGGTGTTTCTCATGACGGCCCATTGGGGGAAGTCATTGAGCTGAAACAGGGGGACCCCCCATGTCATGATGGCCAACATGACCACCAGAACGCCAATCAAATTCACCCCAAAACCAGCTTTCACCTACAGATGAGAGAAGAATCAGAATAGTGGGTGAGAAGCTAATTAAAACCAGCAGGCTCACTACCTTAATACACCTTGCCTATGTGATGCCTTCATTACCGTACACCTTATACCTTGCCTATGTAATGCCTTCATTACCGTACACCTTATACCTTGCCTATGTAATGCCTTCATTACCGTACACCTTATACCTTGCCTATAGGATGCCTTCATTACCGTATACCTTATACCTTGCCTATGTGATGCCTTCATTACCGTATACCTTATACCTTGCCTATAGGATGCCGATATGATGCCTTCATTACGGCTTCTCTATAGTACGTAAGCTACCAAGTATTAAGATTTACATCATTTTATTTAATGTAATGACAATAAAGTTGAATGTAATCCAATCTAATGAAAATATCAGTGAATGAAGAAACAACAAAAGATAAAAATAAAACAATGACATCACATTATAGGCTAAACAATACCATAACAGCATAAACAATGACATAACAATTGCATGTAATAATCTAAATGTTGTTACATGTTGTTGTTATTTCTCACCATATCGCGGATCTGCACGTGCCCGTAACTGAACACAATGGCATTGGGCGGGTTCCCTACGGGCAGCATGACACCGAAGGACACACACATGGTGGTAGGGATCAGTGTGTGCAGCGGGTTGATCTGCAGAGTCTCTGACTAGTGGAGCACAGAGAGAGAGAGAGACAGAGAAAGAGAGAGAGGGGTGTACAGTAAGACGACAGACCTCCACTGTTAGAAAAGGCAGATAAGTCAAATAGGTTATGACAAGCACAGACCAATAAATAAATCATTGCACTCGATGTGCAGTACCTATGTGTAAAGTACACAAATATGCTTATTATGCAAATATGCACAATATAAAAAAGTGTGAAGTTACTACAGTGGGTTGCATTCAGAATAGTAATGTTTTCTTGTGTTCTAGACTAACATAGTACCTGCAAATCACAAACTCACTACTTTAACCCCCTTTGTATCTTTTGATGTAGTTGTAATTGTAGATGATGTAGTTGACAATGAAAGGTGATCTAGTTGTAGGTGATGTAATTGACAATGAAAGGAGATGTAGTTGTAGGTGATGTAATTGACAATGAAAGGTAATGTAGTTGTAGGTGATGTAGTTGAAAATGAAAGGTGATGTAGTTGACAATGAAAGGTAATGTAGTTGTAGCTGATGTAGCTGAAAATGAAAGGTAATGTAGTTGTAGGTGATGTAGTTGAAAATGAAAGGTGATGTAGTTGTAGGTGATGTAGTTGACAATGAAAGGTGATGTAGTTGTAGGCAATGTACTTGAAAATGAAAGGTGATGTAGTGTACAATGAAAGGTGATGTAATTGTAGGCGATGTAGTTGAAAATGAAATGTGATGTAGTTGACAATGAAAGGTAATGTAGTTGTAGGTGATGTAGTTGACAATGAAAGGTGATGTAGTTGTAGGCGATGTACTTGAAAATGAAAGGTGATGTAGTTGACAATGAAAGGTGATGTAGTTGTAGGCGATGTAGTTGAAAATGAAATGTGATGTAGTTGACAATGAAAGGTAATGTAGTTGTAGGTGATGTATTTGACAATGAAAATGCTGGACCACTAAAGTACACAGTGCACAGGCCAGATGTAGTCTCTGTCATGTCCTGTTTCCCGAGCACTCACCAAGGCAGAGAGGATGGGGAGGAAGACGGTGAGGGTGGCGGGGTTGCTGGCGAACTCGGTGACCACGGACACGAGCAGGCAGGCCAGAAGCGTGACGGCCCACGGGGGGAGACCACTCATTGGCTCAAGCTGACGACCGATCCACATGGACAAACCTGACACCTGGGGGAGAGGGGTAGAGACAGGAGGAATGGAGACCAATCCTAATTTCTTCCTTAACCCTAACCTTTCAACCCTTAAGACTTAACTAGCTTCAGATCATGAGAAGTTGATTCATTCCAATTAAGAAGTTAATTCATTCCAATTGAGTCAGTTAAGAAGTTGATTAATTTCAGCTGTTATATGGCTCTTTATAAGGCTTTCGAATGCTCCATTCATCAGTAAAATATCCCAGTGTTCTATGGTCTGATGTTAGTGAATAACAGAGACTTGCTAAATAAAACAGACTGCTGTCAAGGAGTGTAAAACAGACCAGTTTCTATAACAAATCAGCTGATCCTTCGTGTAAGCTATTATCCATCCCAATCACAAAAATTACTATGATATCCCTGATAAATTACTTCTTTGTCACACTATTGATATATCGAGTAGAGAGCAGGAAATAAGCAGGATAAAGTTTTGATGATGCAGACATTCATATGGTGTAACTCCTTCCAGAGTGGTTCAAGAGACCTACGCTGACGTTATCTTAAATCTTTGAGGGTTCAAAACTTTTACTGTCTTACGTCCCATTCAGTAGTATTAGTATTAGTAGTAGTACTGTATATTTAATTGTATTCGTCGAATACTGTACCCAATTGTTTTTGGCTATGGCTAATTTTGGCTAATCACACCAGATTTCTCCTTAAACGTTCACGATGGCTGTATAATCCACAGCTAGTGAGACAGTATGCCGATATAGCCTTCATTTCCAATGCGGCCTACCTTGCACCCTGCAGCCAGTGCATAGCCTCCCCCAACCAGAATGACAATTTCCCACGGCATCAGTCTCTGGAAGTCCTTCCACGTGATCATAGGGGCCATTGGATCCTCCTCCTCATCTTCATCTTCATCATCAGAAGGTTCTGGAAAAATACATACCAATGAATATCTAGGCCTTTTAACAAGAGTATTTATTTAGCAAAGCTTTGATCCAAAGTCATATATGACGAAAGTAAACCTATTCTCAGTGTTCTGTTAGGAATTATGATTAGCAATTTCTAATTCCTCTAATTTACAGTTCCATCATTTCCATAGTTATACGTGCAAAACATCAGTATCATCAGCACAAACAAGAAGTAAGTGAATGTCAGGGTTTATGCGAGACATATTCAACATTTCTGAAGGGAGGCTGGTGAGAGGGTTATACTTTAAAATATGCCAGTGCTGGCTGAATTACAGCAACAAATATGAAAGCGTAGCCAAGTAAACTCTGACAAATTACTAGTTTATACTTTTGGAAATGTGTTGATAGTTTTGTCATGTTTTTTCTTGTTCTTCATGTGTGTGTGTGTCAGATTTTCATACAACACAAGTATGCTTGTGCCATCCATGACTCTTAACTTGTGGGGGAACTTGTACAAGAACGAGTGTTTCAGACACAAACAAAGCAAGCAGCAGTGCTGACCTTTGGCCTTGCTCTGAAATGCTGATGGCCAAGGCGCCCGGGCTGGAATGAGGAAGAGCAGAAATCCAAGCAGTACTGAGACTGTGGCGTCAGTTCGATAACCCTTCCTATGAGATAACACACACACACACACACACACACCCTATGCATTAGATGAATTTGTGCACAGAGTACTGATACATAAGAAAGAAAAAATTCTTGTGGCTAAAATGACCCATTTTATTAAAAATAAACACATCACTTTACTTTCACTGTCCTCATGCAGTCAAATTCAACAAAGTATATTCTCATAGATGATGCATAACTTATCTATCTATCTATCTACCCATCTATCTATCTATCTATCTATCTATATATATATATATTTATTTATTTCATTTTACTTGAGGAAATAAGAGCATTGAGAGAAGGCTGTGCATACTTCTCAAACAGAGCCGTCCACCCGGGCACAAACCCAGGCTCCCGCGTGAACCAGAGCAGCGTCATGAGGATGAAGAACACTCCCGTCATCACCTCAGGGTAGCTGCAGAGAAAGAGACGCGACAAAAACAAACACCAGTCTGAAATTGCTGGTCCCAAAGTCTGAACCACAGTGCTGTGATGGGAGTAAGGCGATGCCAACATTAAACGCCTCAGCTAGCTTTAGAAAGACATGATTACATCAAAGAGGAAATAGATAATCCACTACATATGTGTCTTTCTATAAATCAATCTATATATTCATCTATCTGTCTGTTTATCTATCCATCAATCCCTCCATACTTTGAATTTGACACCATTCTCACTTGTGCTGCTGTTGCCATGTTGGCTGGGACATGTTATGTAACAGCTGGTAACTTAACCTCTTTCATTAATATAATAACATTGTAACCGAAATAATAATAATAACAATAATAAAAACTAAATCAGAATTAATGGCAAACATATTTGTGCCAGTTGAATGGAGTAACATTGAACATGGCAGAAAACATTGAGCACTTTAATTCAAATTTTATTGAACTTTAAATCAAATTTTATTGAAATAAATGTCTTCCTTGTCCTCTTCCTTTCTTCCTTTACCATAACAAGTAAAAGCAAAAAACGCTGCAGGGAGTTTTTCCTTGCCCCTGTTGCTCATTGGCCCTGTTTGTGTTAAGCGCTTTGAGACATGCCTTTTGTAAAAATGAACTATACAAATAAAATTGAATTGAATTGAATACTAGTGATCCAGAAAACAACAGGGTATTTATTTGTATTTCTCCTGTAAGCTACGGTCTTGTGCACCAGTGGCACTTGGATCACATATTTGTGGTGTGGAATGGGAAATGGATATTCACATTCTAGAATGCCATGGAACAGTCTAAGGAGACCACAAATGTGACACACGCAAAAAAGTGCATAAACATGCACCCGACATTATCATACGCAGCTTTGCTCTGGCCACTACAGTAAATGGGAAATGCCTCTCTCAGTAGGATGTCTCAGTGTAAATCAAGTCACTTCAGTCGGCTTGTAATTTGGGTCTCGGCCAAGACCTGGGTCAATGTGTTTGGTCTGCTGCCTGACTTAGAGGTACTCTGACCTGACCTGACGTTGAGTGGCACAGTGGCTAAGTAGCCTAAAGCTTTTCATTTTGGCTGGGTACAGGTGTCTGATGGTTGACAATAAGAGCTATGGTCAAGCAATGCTAGCGAGACATTTAGGCAGCCTGGGTTTGAATGTAAGTTCACATGGTAAGTCTCTGGCTGAATTTCACTGTTGTACCTAACTCTATGGCCTAAAACCTATGAATCAGACAGTTATTAAGTTGATTAAGGCTAAATTAATTCATAGCCCTGTTGTTTAAAGTTCCTG
>JAGFZM010000178.1:8366-30866 GCA_017657215.1 Limnothrissa miodon | reverse complement strand
CCTGAGTCTGGTTACTCCCCCAGACCCCTGCCACAGTTGGTCTCTGTTCACATTACACGTTTGTCTCCGCACCCTGGTCCGTTTATGTCATAAGCAGACACAAGCTTCCAGAATATCTCGCGTCAAAACGATGATAAAAAGTAAAGATTCTTTACATTCTTTAGAATGTTTGCTTAGCAACCTACTTCAGCCTTCTAGTGAACCGTACCCCAGACCACCTCTTTCAGGCGGACTCAGGTCCGGTCCCAGATTCGGTTGCGTTCACATTATCAAAAAGAACCGAACCATCGGACCAAACGAACCCGGGGCCGGTCCAATGGACCTAGTGTGAACGCACACTTAAATATCCACTTCCGTAATTTAGTCAGGTAAGGTTGATTTTACCTCAGAGAGAGTGTTGACCTCCAGCTTCACACTAGAAAATAAGAAAATTGTAGTCAAGCATTTATTCAGTGTAAAAATGACAACAACATAAAAAATCATTTTATAGTTATAGATAATTATAGAGTTGTTTTACTCACCCATCTTTTTTATATGCTAGTTCAAGCTGGTTCTTTGATAATTCCTCCTTCTCTGTTGAGGAAATTAAATGGACATCATTCAGAATAAATGTATGATCCACCATTATGCCCATTATGATCTAATTGTAATAATTCGGACTCTAACTCTCTCTCTCTCTCTCTCTCTCCTTACCCTGCATTCAATACTGAAGCCTAATGTAAAGCAGCTTACAGTGAATGCATGGCCTGTTTGGCTATATGAGCTCAGATGACATAGCCTACCGTGGGCGCTATCAGGACCGTCACCAGTCTCCTCGGAATCCTCTCCGGCGTCAGCGATGCCCGTAATGACGAGCTGCTGCAACACAGCCTCGGCGATGGGCATTACCATAGCAGTGGTGGAGGTGTTGCTAAGCCACATGGACAGGAACACTGTGCAACACATGAACCCCAGCACCAACCTGATACAAACACACACACACACACACACACACACACACACATGCTATCTTTGTATATAATGCATGTATATAATTTTTTTTTCTTTTACTTTGATGTTTGAGTACTGACTTTGCATATACAATGTATGTGATTACATTTTGTATTAATGCATAAGATTTTAGTTTGGTATTGATATGCACATCATATGTGAACATTTGTGTTTTTGTGTGTGTGTGTGTGTGTGTATTTACAGTTGTTTATAATTGCATTTATAATGCATTTTACAGTGTTTTTTACATGTTTTTTGGTGTGTTTGTGTAAATAAATTGGTGCAGGACAGAAGAGTGGTCCTTCTTACATTCCTGGTTTGGCCCCTGCGATCATCACCATGCGCAGTGCTATGCGCTTATGAAGGTTCCACTTCTCTATGGAGGCTGCCAGACATATCACCCCCATCAGCAGCAGAGTGGTGTCCTTACAGTATTCTGAGGCCACCTGCACACACACACACACACACACACACACACGTGCACACACAGAAGCACACAGCATTTCATATTTTCAAGACAAACCACAAGCATCACACACACACACACACACACACACACACACACACAAAACAAATATGCTTTACAAAATACCACATTTTTTACAACTGTAACATTAAGCAGAGACAAGTGCTGCCCTTTAACCCTTTAGGTATTTTCAACAGCTACATATTCAGCAAGTTGACCTTTGACCCTGAGTGACCTCATCAGCCTTTCTCTACAGTCTACATCTTTCAGTGCATACACACACACAGTTTTTGTGGGTACTTTCTTTGAGTCCTTACTAAGCAGTCCTTTTTCATTAAATCAATGAAATTCTAAATCTGACCGTTGGACCTCTCGTCCTTGTCGGTCCCTCTTCCTTTACTTAAAAACAGGAAAAAAAATGGAAATGAGGGCCAAAGCACAAAGGGGCAGTCAAATGATTTTTTTTTATCACATGTTCATGGACCCTTGCACCCTTTAATTACATTTCAAGTATGCAAATACTTAAAGTAATGAATGTTTATATGTAACTGGACTTCTAATGCACACTTTTAAGGATGCAAAGGGGTCGCAAGGAAGGGTGTGTAAACAAAAAGTTCTGAAGCCATGTGTACCCAGGAGGGCATGGAAGCCATGGCACGGCATGCCTCGTGACAGAAAAGATGCCAGAGGGAAGGCTTTAATCGTAACACCTCTCTGTGTATGCCAGAATCTTAAGGGTTGCTTAGACTTTTTCCCCTCTGGCGAACATCACAAAAATGAGTGGACCGGGGGAATTAATGGGAAAATCAAATCAAGTTGGTGACATGGAAAAGAATGTGCAACACATGGCGACGGCACCGGTCGACAGTCGAGTCCAGTCAATGCACGTTGCGTAAAAGATGTGGTTGGCTGTTTACTAAACATAATTACAACATGGCTTAAGATAACAGGTTGCTTTGTCAAGCTGGTCAATGGGATTTTCATCACATGAGCAAGAGGGTTTTTTCCCCCTTTTGTTTTTACATAACGACTAAGAGAATTAATTATGCTGTTAAAAGAGGGTGGTACAAGGCATTTGATGGAAAGCTTTGCATGTGGCCGGCAAGGAATGGGGACTGTGTGCCAATTATTGTAGTTTCCTGTGAGCCCAGTGATTTTGTTCTAAAAGAAGGACCCAGTAGGGTCGACACAGAGTTCCACTTTTAAGGAGATTAAGAAATATATTTCCTGAAGAAATCAAAAGCACGGTAATGTGTTTTTGCAATTGACACTGAAATGTATCATAAATCAGACGATTCATGATACATTTCAGTGAGTTCTTGCAATATAGCAAAATCTGCTAATGATCTGCATTGCTCCTGTCATTTTCATTTGGGGCAAGCACCCTTGAGGTCCTTGTACACAACCAATGACTATGCAAAAAGTGTTAAAAATGCAACCAATGACTATGCAAAAAGTGTTAACAATTACCTTTATAGTAAATACCTACTAAACTATTTACTTAAAGAAACAGAACAGAAACTAAGGGTGAACCATGGCGTTACTGTGGCCTTGCCAAATGTGTTTTATAATCAAGAACAAAAGCGTGCCCGACAGAAGGGTGAATTAAAGATACTACTGCATAAAACAGACGCGTTCCCATTCAGGCTCATGATGTTACTCAAAGGCATTTTTGTTACTTGATTTTAGCCTCCAAGCCAACACCTAGTCATATATCTGCTCTGGACTCAAATGGCCTTTTGTTCAACGGTGTTGCCTGGTGACCTTAGAAAGCTGTGTTCTTGGACAGTTTGGTTGTCTGGGCACGGGAAGCTTTAAAATATCTCTCAAATCTGTCATGCAAAAACTGTGTAGTCACAGTGAATTTTGGACATTTCAGTTTTGACAAATTGATTATTGGACCTTGTTTTCTAATGTTAAAACATGGAATATATGCAGCTTTAATTTATAAAAATAAGATCATATTACAAGACTAATCAAAACAATTTTTTGGTCTGGTTATTAAGGTGGTCCTTCTGGCCAAAAGGTACCTACTTTGGCACCCTTGATTGAACTACAACTGTTTCACAATATTTGACAACCAATTTAGGCTATTATAGAGCTTGTGCAAAATTTTTTAAATTTAATTTATTAAATTTAATTTATAAATTAGAATTTTTAGAATCAGTTTTCATTCAAGTGTAGGCTAATTGAATGAAATGAAATCTATCTGTTGTCTACTATAGAAAAACAGTTGTTGATATCCAGCTTGGTAAATTATACCTAGGTAAATGATAAATTAGATATAAACATAGATATTGATATAGGTATTGTTAAAAACTATTGCTAAAACCTTTTATAATTCAATGACCTAATAAAAGAAACTAACATTTGACCTCGATTTTTTTATCTGTACTGGTAACTCACATTCAGGTGTGTATATAACACTCAATACTAAACATGACCTACTTCTTAATTGCGTTGTGAAAGTATATATAATCCATTTTATATTGGGATTTGCAACAGTATGAGAACAAAGAAACCCACTGATCCAAGATAAGAAAGCTGTGTCCCTCTTGAATGGTTTTATAGTTTAATCACAAAGACAGGCATACCAGTACAAGTACAAATCAGGCTGGTGGGGGAACTGGGACAGTAAGTTAAGCTGGAGATACAGTGGATTCACACACCTGCGTAAGCCATTCGAGTGTGGCGAATGTGGGATTGATGCGTTGCGTTGAATGCGTTGCGTTGAATGCATTGCTTGCGGGGAGAAGTTGAGAAAAGTTCAACTTTTGATGGATTGCTGCATTCGCCAGCCAATCAAAGTAGGGGACATCGGGAATTGATTGCTGCACCTGTACAGCACATCCATCAGACATGCCTACCATCGTACTTCAACGGACGCAAGCGTGTGTAGGCACCGCTACGGCCCGCTGGCCCTCTGACTCTTATTTCTTGCAGGTGAACCTGACGCCAAATCTGCAGCTAATTGCTGATTGGTAACACCTATGGATGATGGCCTGCACTACACATGGATTTAATGTTTACAAACACTGCGCCTGCACATCTATCAAACTGCAATCTGCTGCTCCCTCCCCCTCTGCGTGTACCCTTCTTCGTGAACGAATGGCGCATGCTCAGAAGCTTGGCAGGAAGCTAAACTAGAGCCAGCTTAGTTAGCACCGAGCATTCTTAAACGTATAGTTAGAATACATTACTAAATATGGCAACGACGATTTAGTCGTTAGGAGAGGGAGGGCCCGGGGGGAGTAATCGTTGTACACTCAGGGGAGGTTTTTGGTTTGGGGGGGAGGGATGCTTTTTTCAAATCTGTCTCAGAGGCTCAAGTGATTTTCAGAATCGTAGACCCTACCTTTAAGCTAAAACATTATTTATTTTAATCATTTTTTTCTGTAGAAATAGAAATGGAAAATTCATTCTGTGCTTGTCTGTGTCAGGTTTTTCCATACACACTAACCAACAATAACATGAAGTCTATCCTCATGTAAATGAACTAATATCTTGGTTGGCTGTCAACTTTTTTTGTTTTAAAAAAATCACTTTGAAAGTTATCCCAATGATATTGTGGCATGTTGCGTTGTCTTTATACTGTATGGCTCTGTTATTCTTTAGCAGCTAATTTAGCTGCTGAGCTATTTTGGCAATATGTGACATTTTTAATCAATTCATTCATTCATTCATTCATTCGTAAGTTTGTTAGTCAGTTAATTATTTTATTCATTTTTAGCTGTGCAGTATACAGTGTATGGTGAAATAGCGGTGCCTCACCAGTGGCAAACCACTTTGTGCCACTAGCATGTTAATGGCATAACACTTGGGTTTTACTCACCTCACTGGACTTCAGAACCCCAAACAATGGGTAAAGAAAGGCAGGAACCAATGCAGCAGCACCCAAGGGCACGGCCTCCGAAACCCAGTAGACTGCCGTCACTATCAGAACGTACGCACACGACGATTCCTGCACAGAGGAAGAAGCCACAGAATGAGGAACAAACTCGGAAAATGTAATCCTGATAGGCCTTGATCTGTTATTGTTTGTTTGTTTGTTTTTAATAAATATGGTGGATAAACTTCTCTACTGAAACAATCCTCTTATACCAACAGCTGTCCCTTTCTTGTGTTGGAGGAAGCAAGCTCTTTGTTTAAGGGACATTTTCATGTCTAGATGGATTTCTGAGGCTGAAGTATTCCCAGGAAGTTTATAAATAGGCATGTGAAGTTAACTGTCCATATTTCTGCCCCAAAAGCTAAACGCTATTTAGAACTGCTTTTATCATTGACAGCTCCAGCATGGGCCTTCTCACATACTATTATGCTTTCCATTTATGCCGAAAAATTGTTCTCTGCTCTTTCATGTCACTTTGCAGATATTATGTAAGAGAGTCACACAGGGCAATTTGTGAATACTAATCTGTGTGGGGAAAAATCAAATTCCAAAACGCAAATTATTAAAAGTAGCCTTAGCATCTCATTCTTTGTGTTCAGGTTCTAAACAGTGTATTAGTCGTTCTTGGCATCATGACCGTGCACTTTTGGAAACCGGGCCTTCATCAGGTGGGTGCAACAGTGACGGTCACAGTCATATGAGTTTTATGTTACCATATAGCAGTTTCACTGTCATAGGAATATTCATCTTTTGACAGAATACCGAATGCCTCTGTACAATAGTGCGCCGCACTTCAGAAGAGAAAGTGGCTGAAGTCACATGAAATATTAAATCACTAGTGAGTCTTGTTGTGAAAGTGAAAATGTATTACTGAAGTGCATGCATAAGTGTCCATTCTCTGCAGTGCTACTTAATACATATAATCCCAAAATAACAGATCCTTAGCAATGCCTTGAGTACTAATCCCAAAGAGCTCCACAAAACTTTATATATAGTGACTCTATATTTACTCTATATGACTTGCATGTTAAAAGCCAAGCTACTGTACACAGTACAAGCCCCCCCCCCCCCCCAAAAAAAAACACACACACACACACACACTCACACACACACACACACTCCATGTGGACTGGGGGAATGTGTCAAAAAGTTGCGCTGCTTATTATTATCGTAAGAAGGTTAACAGTGTTTTGTAACAATTATATAAATACATAACACATAGAACTCTATCATGTGACTGAGCATGCAACCGCCAAAGAGGCCCTTACTGTATTCGGCATTGTTACACAGAGTGTACCTAGAAAGGCTGTGGTTTTACCACCAGCGCACCCTCGGAAGTGTCAAGCAACTTAAACAAAATGTAATTGGCAGTTGTATTGCTCAAATACAGAAAGGAGTTTGCATGCTTTAGGTAGATAGTTTGTGCACTATTTTTGAACCAAATTCAGATTCAGACATGTATCAGGCATAAGATGACTATGTCGGCCAGAAAAGATGCATGCATTTCCCTCTTTATTTGGACACAATAGAATAAATATAATAATAAGAATATTCAGATAATCAATAGCTTCTATGTCTGGAGGATGGTTATCATTTGTAAATCTGGTTTATCAGGGTCAATATTGGACACCGGGTTATCAGTATTGCAGCTCAGCAGATCACTAGTTTGGTTTATCTGACTTCCTGTAAATGAATTTGTCTTTTGGTCAAATATCCAATTGACAGGAGTTGCAAAAGGGCAAATACCCTTTCTTCCCCCTCCACAGACACACACACACTCTATCTCTCTCTAACACACACACACACACACACACACAAACTCTCTCTCTCTCTCTCTCTCTCTCTCTCACACACACACACACACACACACACACACACACTAGAGAACGAGTCTAGACCTGACCCAGGTCTGGAATGTCCAGTTGAGGTGGCCCTGCTGGGTGGTAGCACGTGTAAATTGTTTGTTCTTCCTGCTCTAGGACTATTGGGATTATTAGTCTGCATGCTTCCTGTCCACTTGTAACGTGTGTATTTTTTATACTTTTTATTTTTTTCAGTGTTTAATCTGTTTTGTTACAAAGAACTGGCTAGCTCATTCATTCAGCTCTTTGGCAAAAAATGGCTTTTGGAAAAATGGCTTCTGGGCGAGATCTGGGCTGATAGCAGAGATTTATAGAAACTGGAAATCGAAAGTAAAATTACCTCACTGCAGTACTACAATATGTTTTAGGAGTATCTATATTCCACCTAAGCTGTTAAGAAGTTGGTAAGAACTTTTACATATTTGTTTTTGTTTTTGTTTTACCTTGTTTTTATGTTTTAAACATACTTTTAGCGATACATACAGTACAGAAAGTATGTAAAGTACAGCAAATATTAAATACTTTTACTTGAGTAACATGCTAGTGGGTGACTTCAACTTACGTACTGTGTTCTCTGTACTTTAATCAGGTAGAACTGTTGGGTACATTATACAACCACTGGCTGACAGAGAGCCAAAAGCACACAGGCATTCCTGCCCCAAAATCTGAATGATGTAGCTGTACCCACTCTCACGCATGGCCCTGCAGGTGTACAACTAATTATTAACAACTCATTCATTCAGGGTTCTAGAACTGTGGAAATGTGTTCTGCAGCTGTTGATGCAAACTGACCTTTTAATTCACAGCAAGGTTTTGAGTTCAATAAAGTCAGTCTAATCGAAAAATAAAATAATCTGTGTAAGCCAGACACTTAATATCACAACCTAGCTAAATCAAGCTCAAAAAGAATTACAGTTACAGCATTAACTGAGCATTATGACTGCCACAACCTAGATGAATGAGAATCTGCACAGACAGCCTATAGCTAAATGTGACTTAGCATCTCAATCAATCATGATCAAGGGCTACAATCCATGGGGAAGACAAAGATCCTGAATCCTATCATCATTGTCATGCTGAAGTAAGCCCTCAGAGATAAGCTTATTTACACAAATAATGGCTTGCTTAATGCTAGGGGTGGGCAATATAGACGATATATACCGTATGCAATATGAATTTGGCCAATGATAGAGAATTTGGGTCATATCGGCATACCATGATAGGCTCATTGCCTCTCCACAACCATGTGAAAAAATGTTGACCTGTAGCTTCACCTTATTGATAGCACCTTTTCATTCTTACAACGAAACTGTGTAAGATCCTATAAATTGAACAGCTACTGCCTGACACAAATGCAGCTTACCAGTTTACTTCTGTGTGAATTTGAGAGTCCAATATAAACACCTCCGAACGATGACTAAACAACTGTTGTACATATTGACTTTATGCTATGGTAACCATTAAGAAACTGTTATGCTGTAAGTTACATACCAAAGTATACCGAGATATATATCATCTACCGTCTATGGTTCAAAATATATCGCAATATAAATTTTAGACTATATCGCCCACCCCTACTTAATGCCATAAACATTCTTTGAATTCTTTTTCATCAGAGTACTCAAAGATAAGTTGACTTTCTGATGCAGAGCGAGACTAAAATAAAATGTGACCACTGAAGATGAAACAAATCATCTTGATGTAGAGTCCTCCCTTTCATCAGTAGGTTACTCTTGTGAGGGCTGCATGTCCAGAGAGAAAAGTATAATCTGTCTGAGGCAATGTTAACAAGTTGGGCAGTTATTTTGTTAATCCAAAGAAGGACCAATCATTATTAAACTGTATAATTGCACTTTTTGCCAAGGCTTCAGCATGCAGATGTGTGTGTGTGTGTGTGTGTGTGTGTGTGTGTGTTCAGTGGGGGGTAGATATGTTCTTATCATTTCCAGAATGGACAAATGAGGCGACACCTGTATGAAGGACCCTTAAGCCCAGCTGCAACAACACTAAAGTTACAGCCACAGCATGGGTCACAGCATGGGCACGCCGTACTAGCCACTCTCATCTATGTTCCTCCGCCATTGAACAAACAATCACTTGAAAAAAAAGTGAAAGTCTAAAGAAGCATGTGATTAATTTAGGAAGAGAGACTGTAAGTGAGAGAGAGAGAACCAGTGAGATGACTTCTGGCTTTGGCTAACCTCGTCCGATCAGACGTCCTGGTGAGTACATGGCTCTGCGCCTGCTTGGTGAGAGGTCGCCATGACGCAGCAGGTGCTGCGCTGGAACAGGCGCTGTGTTCACATGTTACATAATAAAGCTAATTGCTTGCCACTCAATCTATGGACAATTTGTCCATAGAGCCAATCTCTGGTCAACAGACTCAGTAGTAACAGCCCCTGCACAACATGAAACCCTGCGCAAAGGGATCACAAACAATTCCCTTCTTACCAAAATGTGGCGTCGACTGCTATTTATTGTAGCCTAAATCTAAAAACAAGTACTTTACAAGTTATTCTTCTACGACTTCTGCACTTGACGGTTAGCCTCACAAAAACAGCACCTTTGCAGTTACTCTCTATGCGGGGGGGCAAAAGGAACACACAGAGTTCGCGAGGATCTCCATGCGCCAGAGCGCACGCAGAGGAATGCTAGTAGAAAGAGTACTTACGCTGCTTGGGTAGATGAGCGGTAACGGCAACAGAGACAGGGGTATCATAATCACGAGGATGAGTTTCCGCGCCGTCCGGAGTTTCCGGATCAGGTCCATCCTAAACGCCTCCAGTGTGTCCTTTCTTGTGAGCAATCAACTTACCGAGAGGGTCCTATTGCGGAGTCGTGGGAGAGAGTCCTAAGACAACCTGAGATAAACTTTCTCCCTTCTTAAATAGTCACTGAGTGACTTTTTTGGGGTGGCGACACCTCGATGATAGTACCCCCAAATGTTTCCCTTTTAGCCCTAATTTTGGTAACGTAGCTGGAAAGTGTGTGAGTCCAGTCTTTGGTCCTATGTCTGTGCGCACTTCAGGTAGCGGCGGGACGCTTTAAGTGTCACGGCCCCCAAAACTCCACGAAAGAGTGCGAAACTCAAGCAGTAATTCTACTGAGTAAAATATTGGCGGAGCCGATAACGCGTCCGGAAGAGCTCCCTTCTGGTTTTCTTTTTATCTGTGAGTCGCCATGTCTCCGAATTTTTATCGCCAGTCAGTGAAACCTGAAATTGCATGAGCTGCAGATACACGTCGATAAGCATGAAATGTCGCACCACAAAAACAACAAAAAAAAAATACACGCATACACACAATTTTCTTACTCAGTGGAACCTCCCCAAAGATGTAGTTGAAATTTATCAACCTCCAGATATGCTAATTTCCTAAACCCCAGAGATTTCCCCTCCCTAGCCATGACTTGGCCAATCATGGATTAGCAATTATGAGGTTATGAATGGAGGTATCAAACAGTTAATGGCTCGACTGTAGGCCGCTGATGAACTGTGTTGAGACGCTCTGCCATACATTTAACTGAGTTGATGAATACAGTCATGAATGCATTAGTGGATGAATACCGTCATGGATTACCAACAGGGCGCTAATGTGTTAATGCCGAATGACCGACACACAATACCCTAAAGCCCTAAAGTATCTGATGAGGCGAGTCCAAATTTTGCAAGATAATCTCAGCGATGTAGACATCTTCTCTTGGTCAGTGTCTTATTTATTTAATGAAAAAAAGTATTTACACGAAAAATAGTCCACTTGACCTGAGTTAAATGACAGAACGAGGTAATGCATCGTCCGACTTAAAGTGTCCAGACACATCCAACATCAGCTTGGCACGGCCAGCTACACGAACAAGAATCGCTACAACATGTTCACTGCACAGAAGTTACTGTACATATTGTATCTAGTCGCCACTCAGTGGTAAAAGGGGAAAACTGCAACTCCGCACCCTTACATTCTCCCCATGTGAACTGGACAACCGAAGGACGTTCAAACGGTGTTTCCTGCATGCTTCAGAGTGCTTAAGTATTGTCACATGATAGACTCCTGCGTGGTCAAGTAAGCAAGCAAACAACAAGCGTGGCCTTGTCTGCGTTGTTTGTGCCATTGTGCAATAACGCGGGCTAAGTCCTAAGTCATTTATTTCTGAAACAGTTCCTAATCTCAGAAAAAGAACTTTGCGTGACAAACTGTGAGAGAAGAAAGAGAGATGCAGAGAGAAGACGAAAAACTACAATAAAGAGAGAACAGCCAAGAAAATAGAGGACCTCCCTGTCCAATGAATGTCTTTAAAAATAACTCACACCACCACTTCTGACTGAAACACTTTTGATCACTGTTGATCACAGTGTTAACCATATTATTGTGTAGTACTTTTTGCATTAAAGTCTATGGCTTGTACGGTAGGGTTTAACGTGCAACTGTCATAGCAAGATGGTGGGAGTCGAATGACTCTAAGATAGGATTCGCTCATGTTGATCAGCTAAGCTAATGTTGATCAGTTCATCATCATGATCATCATTAACATAATTAACGAGGCATTCTGTGTGATTATGTCCATGTGTGATTTGTGAGGAAGATTTTGCAATTTTGCAGCAGTGTTTCGAGTGTGTGAGTGTGTGTGTGTGTATGTGTGTGTCAGGGACAAGAGCCAATTGCAACTTGAGCCACTTTTAACTTCTCAATGGCTCCCTGCCTGTGTTTAGAGTGATCATTGACGAGCACAAAGCCCAAGAGGAAAGAATTACATAACCTAATCAATTGTGCCTAATGTGCCCTAAACCTCTTTACATCTTAGCAAGAGGATGGACTTAGCCAATGCCTGCTCAGAGCTAAGAGCAAACAGTGGTCCAGGACTGGCTGCTTTGGACTCACAGTATAGAGTCACATGTGACTCTGCATTTTGTTATGTGTCCTGTGTGTGTGTGTGTGTGTGTGTGAGAGAGAGAGAGAGGGAGGGAGAGAGAGAGTGTGTGTGTGCGAGTGTGTGTGTGTGAGAGAGAGAGAGTGTGTGTGTGTGTTTGTGGAGTTGTACTCTTTGCAGGCCTGCAAGGGCTAAATCCCCTTTGTTTGAGTTCGGAGGCCACTAAAAATAACTGGACTGTGCCAATGTGGATGCCAATCTCATTACATTGAATGGTACAGAGAATTGAAGAGATAGACATAGAGGGATTGTCTGTGTGTGTGTGTGTGTGTGTGAGGAGACTGGCCAGAGTGTTAGTGTAATCTGACATGCCTTGACATTAACTGTGGGTAGGAGTACGATCAGGTCTGTAGGGCACAGGATACAAGTAACTTTCTGAAGGTGTGTGTGTGTGTGTATTTTTACTGCAGAAGGTCTCTGAAAGTGAGGCTATGTGTAGGACACTGTACCAGTGTTAAAGCAGCTATGTGATTATTTAGCAGCAGATTGTGTTTGTGTGTGTGAGTGTGTGTGTGTGTGTGTGTGTGTGTGTGTGTGAGTGTGCGTGTGTGTGTTTGCGTGTGTGTGTTTGTGTGTGTGCGTGTGTATGTGTGTGTGGGTGTCCATGTATAGTCTGAGTATGTCATGTCAAGCTCAACTCTTGCTCTCTATGTGTGTGTTTGTATGGTGTGTGCATGTGCAAAGGCATGAATGTGTGTTTATGCATGTGCATGCGTATCTGTGTGTGTTTCTCTGTGTGTGTGAGTGACCAACATCCCCAGCTGTCTCTTACTGTCTCAGTTAAACCCTCATCAGTTCAGAACGGGAGGATAATCCTGGCCTATGGACACACTTTCACCTCATGACCTGCGTGTGTGTGTGTGTGTGTGCGTTTGTTGGGTGTGTGTGTGTGTGTGTGTGCGTGCGTGTGTGCGTGTGCGTGAGTATGAAAAAGAGAGGGGCTGTTTTCGGAGAAAGATGATGCGTAATCCTTAATAACCAAAACAAAACAATGAGAATAGGCCTAATGCGCTTTTTCAAAATACTGAAGCGCAAATGATCATGATCAAATGTTTGTATCTGTAGGAGTAAGCACAGTGAACAGTAGCATTGTGATTGATTTCCTTCACAGAGATTGGATAAAATCCTGTGTGTACATGGCTAAATTACTTTTATGTGGGTTTTTGTAATATTCCTTTTTATCTGTCTTGTCTTGCATGGTTTTGAACCTGAGTCAAATGAACTGAATTGAATTCTATTGATTTAATTTGATCCCCAATAGTAGTAACAGATTCCTAGTACAATAAGATCCCTGCCTCTGGTGCTCATTCATGCTCTCTGCTGTGAAGCACTACGAGACATGACTTTTGTATAATGTGCTGCACAAATAAAACAGTTTGAACTGAACTGAATTCCATACATAACCCCACCTGCCATATCCAGTTCAGGAGTGTTCTGTGGGGTTGGCAATGCATAGGACAATGAGAGAATGCTACAGTGTTTCCCAAATGGTTTTCAGCCATATGATGAATACTTCGGGAGCTGGAAAGTGTAATTTTGTATTAAGATGACATGTGCTCATTTGACTAAATTGTACACACACACACACATATATATAAATATATATATATATATATATATATATGTGTGTGTGTGTGTGTGTGTGTATGTATATACAGTCTTAACACTACTTCAACTACTTCACTACTTCAGTTAGTATATCTTATCCACATATATTCTCACGTTCAGTTCTTGGATAACTGATGTAAATTTCAAATTCAAACTCAAAATTGCTTTAGTAGCATAACTGTTAATAATAAAGTGTTACCAAAGTTTGAAAAATAGTAAAACATCACATCATTATGTAAATAACATGCAAGTATTAAAGAGCCCATAGAACATGTTTTTTGATCATCATAAAATGTTCTTTGAGCCTCAATAATTGCGTATGCAAATTTGTGCGGCTGAAAAAGACCCAGGAACATCACTAGGCCGTCTATTCCATGCTCAGAAATACATGCTCATTACAAAATGTTCATATTTCCCGCCCCCTGGCCAATTTCCCGCCTCCTGGCGCTGATTGGCTAGTTCATTGTGAAGCGGATTGGCTCTCTAGTTACTCTTTCGGCTTTCAGTGAACTATCTTAGTAAACATTAAATCGCATTAACTATCGGAGCTATTTAACACGCAATGGACTTCAGAAATTCAACCAAACAACAGCCAGAGCCATATCGTTTGGAAATGAATGTGTCAGACTGGTACGTTTTATTAGAACTCCGGTAACTAACGTTACCTACTATGTAATTAAAACTGCTTGTCACATTCAGACACGGCATTGGGAAGTTAAACAGAGTTGGCATTTTACATGAAGGACTATTTTAGTAAATCGGTAAATTGATGAACTATCTGAGTAAACAGTAAATGGTTAACTGTCTGAGCTAAATAAACACGCAATTCAGGAATTAAACCATGCAACAGCCAGATCCACAGCGTTTGGAAATGACGTTTCAGCACTAATGTCTGAGGTTATGATATGCTATGATAGACGGCGATATGCATCTTTACCGGGAAATTATGTAGGCTATTACATTTGTATAGTAAACATTCCAAGTTCACCTAAAACCCCGGTGTTAACTATCTTAGCTAAATAAACACACAATTCAGGAATTAACCATACAACAGCCAGACAGTGTTTGGAAATGACTGTGTCAGACTGGTATTAGAAATCCCGGTAACGTTACGTACTATGTAGAACTTTCACGCATTCAGACACGGCATTGGGAAGTTAAACAGACGTATTTCTACATTATGATATTATAGGATTGTCAGCCTTTATGACAACGTTATGCAGAACTATTTACCATTTCATATTATTTAGGCATAGGCTACTTTCAGCACTAATGTCTGAGGTTATGATATGCTATGATAGACGGCGATATGCATCTTTACCGGGAAATTAACGTAGGCTATTATATTTGTATAGTAAACATTCCAAGTTCACCTAAAACCCCGGTGTTAAAACTAGGTAAGCTAATGGAAAGGCAACACTGGGGCTAAGCACATGTGTTTAAGGGTGAAGCCTGGGGGCGGCTCGGGGCTGTAGCCTAGTTGAAATGTGACCGTATCTGTTGTAATGTTTAGTTTGCTAGCCTACCAACACTTTAGTGACCGAGTGTTTTTTTTTGCTTCGCAATCACCTGGATATCAAGTAGGCAAACTGTTAAGGCCAGAGAAATACCTGTACATACAAGTCTATAATTCTATGGTTATGGCGACCAAAAAACACTGAATTCTAGCGTGGTAACCTACCGGCAGAATCGGTTGTGCTTGCAGAATAGTTGAAATAGATCCTGGTCTCAGGCGTAATGCTCGTGAAAAGCCGGATCTAACGTTATTCAGCCCGAGGTTGACGAAACACCAATCTCGGATTGAAGTTTAATGGAAGGTGGTTGTAGATAAATCAACTACTCCCGTTGAATGCCAGGTTCTTGAGGAAGGTAGGCTAGTGCAAATTCCGGACAACCCCAGTTTCACGCGTGTGCCGACATTTTTTCAGTATGTTGTCCAGTTAAACAGAAATTCAAAATGCACTTATTTCAAACAGAAATTCATCATGCTTTTATTTTTCTTGGAGTCGTTAGCTGTTCTCAGTGTTATCTAGCTAGGCTATTACATAGACTACAGTTCGTTTATAGCCTACCACTGAAGCAACAGGGGGCTGGACAAGCGACTGTTCCAAACAATTTTTGATTGGACTAAAGATTTTAGAGCAGAGCTCTTTGGATTGGACAATGTAATGGAGGAGGTGTCGCTTTGCGCTGTCTACGTACACAGAGCACTGGTTTCAGATTGTTTTTTTTTTCAGCCCGGCAAATTCTAGCCTGAAATTTGCATATAGAAGGAGGCGGAAGATGTTTTTTGGAGTTTCGGTATAGTCCGTTGGATCCCTTAAGCTACCTAAATTCCACAATAACAAGGTAAATGTATTTTTGCATTCTATGGGCTCTTTAATGCTATTGGGAGACGAAAGACATGGGAATTACATGGAGAGGTTGCTGTTTGTTTGTAACATTTGTCTTTTCTTCATAGGGGCATGGGGCATGTTGGGGCATGTCCCTGTGCACCTTGTTCCGCATACTTTCATCAGCCTGATGGATCAGACCAACTTCTTTCCTCAAGGGGGAAGGTCAAAATAACATTAATAACGTTAACACTTATTTTTGCACTTCTGTTGCACATATTACCACAACCTTATCACAACACATAGCCTACAGGATTTTTGCTGCTTGTGACTCCTGCTTTTGTCTTGTGATCTTTTGTCTGTTGACCCTGTCTAGTGTCAGAGAAAGGTCTTATCTATTATGCACTTTATTCTTAGAGATAAGTGATGCTAAGGAATGTTGATAGTCATGTCCTATCTGTTCACCGTGGAATAGAGAGAAATGGAACTTTAGAATCTGCTGTATGTGTAACATATGTGGAGACATTGACAATAATTCTGACTTTGAATATTTTACAGAGGTGGTTAGACATTTGTAAGAGGGTTTTTTTTCTACATTTACATTGTACCTACATGGCCTTTTAGCCTAACCGTTTTTATTCACTTTATTGTACTGTAAAAACCAGACTGATAGATTGAACCTTCAATGTCTTCAATGGGTTGGCTACTATCATCTCAACAAATGATTCCTATCATGAAATAACAACTAAACCACACCAAGTGTTAATTTGGTATGTTGTTGCATGATGCTGGCAAATAAATACCGATAAGGACTATTGACTATTGATTATTCTCTCTCTCTCTCTCTCTCTCCCCCCCTTTCTCTTTGTCTGTCTGTCTCTCTCCTTCTCTCTCCATCTTAGGACACCAGTGCCCCCCGCCCACACCCCTACAACCACCACCACCACCTGTTAAACATCCAGTAATGTCCCTTTGACCTTTGACCCCTGAGGCTTCAGCCCTCTCTTCATCCCTGGTAAATGTAAGCAGGATTTTGCGCTAAATGGCTTTGCGTGTAGTGATCCAGGATCCAAAAGCCCCTCCAATGGCCTCACCTCTTCAGCCAGAGGGTTGGAGGGCTGCATGCTGTCAGATGAGATGAGATCAGGTAAGATCAGGTGAGATCAGAGAGAAGGAGGACTGATCTCGGCTAACTGCTAATTGCTAACACACACACAAACATGCTCTGCTTTCTCAATTATGGTAAAAAAAAATTGAATCAGTGAAACTATTTGTCAATATTTAAAACAAGATTACTCTGTAATTTTGGGAACAATAACCATTTTATTGTACAGCAGTACCATGAAAAGCCAGTTTTCCTCCTATGGGAGGCGGTAAAAAAAAAAAACAATGTACAACAACAATGTCCTTTCACAACAATCTATGTGCATTTATTTGCAAATCAAAGATTTGAATTTCTTTTCAGACTTGTTTCCCAACAAAATAATAAACCCAATTTCAATTTCATTTCGCTTTAGTTTTGGTTTCAGGATTGCCGTCAGTTCTCCCATTAAGACTCAGAGAATTAAAATAGAGTACAAATATTTAATCAGATTCACAGATTAGATTACAGCATATACACAATAAAAATATTTGATAGATAGATAGATGGATAGATAGATAGATACTTTATTGATCTCATAGGGGGAAATTCAAGATGGTGGAATCACCTTGGCTGCCATTCATACGGCGCCATTAACAATTTGGCGTAGGCCCAGTCCATGGTCCAGGATTCGGCTTATCCTGACTCAGCGGATCCTGCCTGGTTCAAGCGGGCAGGGGGCGGAGCCTTCCCCCTGGACGAAGGACAGGGACCCATCTGGTGGTGGTGGGGAGGGAGGTGGGGATTTCGGACACTGAGCCTGCGACAGCAAGAGCGAAACTGTTAGGCGGGTCTTATAAAGCAGATGAGTTCATATGATTGGACAAACGATTAGTGACGTAACGCTTAGAGTCTTCCTGGTAGAACTTTCGCTTAGAGCTTTCATTTCTTGTAACTGCAATCAGATGTACAGAGGCCAGAGGTTAAGGCTGGCTTCAGAAAACACCATTTACATTGATTGTGATTATGCTGTTACCTCACTGGAGGGTATAATCATGATTAATATCAAAAACATTGACTGGTAAAGCAAGCGGTCTGTGCAAGGTTTAAATTGGGATGCTTAAAGAATCACAGGGGGGTCAGTGAAGTGTCAGTAAAACGTTTGGGAATCACTGTCCTAGTTACTTGCTCTCTGTTGCTGCAAGTAGTCAAATGTCCACATCAGACACTCTCCTGCCACTGAAGGTCTACTTTTAAAGGAGTCCGTTTTAAAGTGATTCAACAGCCCTGTTAATACTTGGAGCTAAATTCAAGTGTTTTTCTCTTAACACAATTATAAGCCAACACAGGCCGAATATCGATGCAGCACTAGAGCACTCAAGAATCTTTGGTATAAACTCCTAACCTGGGCTGGGCTTGAGTTCAAGCACCAGGTTTGGCCCCAGGTATAAACATGGCTGGTAATGACCCAGCTGCAAACTCGAATGAATAAAGGCACATAATGACACTTTTAGTTTCACTTTTTTCCTTGGCCAATGTTCAGTCTGTGTTGACTTAAACATATGTTCAGAGAAACCCCTGAAATGAGAAGAAAAAAAGCAGACTCCTTTAATGCTGCTCCCCTGAGATGTGCTCGGTGAATTCTTCAACTGGCTGAACTGGCCGAGACCTGCTTGAGGCCCCTATTGGAGGTTGGGGAATGGCCAAGAGGTAAGAGGTTAGAATGATTAGAAGGATTCTGATTGGCAAGCCAGGGTAGCCAGACTAGTGCCACCTAGTGTTTCCCACTCAATATCATTTCCCACCACAGCACAGTCAGGAATCTCTCCATTAGCTTAGCTTGCCTTTTCTTGACCAATCAGCAAACAGAGAACTTTGCCATGGCCAATATTTTTAAACTTCTGAGCACAAGAAGGAAGGAACCTTAAGACCAGATGCTTTGACCAAAGGGAAGTGAGCTGAAAGCATTTGATGCACCAGGTCACTGACAGGGGGCCCCAGAGAACATTATAATTAGTGTTTGAGGGGCTCAAAATGTCTAGTGGATCTCTTGGAGGGAGGTGTCTTTATGTAGCCTAGGTGAGAAGGTTCTGCACAGATGTCACAGAGCAGAGGGCAAACTGACAGATGTTGTTGATGTATTTTTATTATGTAATTATGTTATCGCTTCTCCTTATTAGATAATAGACTAGCTTGTCTGAACGCTTGTTTTATACAAACACTTTATTTTCCTATAGACTAATGTTAATTTGTTTCAACTGTTTTACAGTTATGCAAAATTAAAAAAAATCTAATTGTTCTACACAATGAAATTTCATTTTTTGTTGTTGTTGATGTTTGTTCTTAAAGTTCAAACGCAAATTAAAGTGAAGTACTAGTGGAGTTCTAAGAATGGATACTGGCTAGTTTCAGAGAACTAAGTTCACACCATTGCTACATTGCAGTCTCCGTCTGATTGAGAGTGATCCCTCATGGGTGTAAGATGTTGATGGCGTGTGCTGCTGCCCGCATCACACGGGATCCAGGGCACTAGCACAGTTCCGCGGGATGTGTGGTCACGGAAAGAGTGATAAATAATTGACAGGGTCTTCTAAAATAGGAGCATCTCTTCGTGTTAGTCGCGCGCTGAGATTAGAGCCCGTAGAGTTTCAGCTTTTAGAGTCCGGCTAAACCCTCATCCCGAAGCTAAAATCGTCGACTGAATTATCCTGCATAAATAAACTGCATTGGTCCAAAACGGAAAGGATTAAAATTAGTTTGGTACCCGTTCTTGCATATTTTTCTGCGAAATCTTTACAGCCTTTTAACAGTATGGTTTAAATGTCTTTCAGTTGCATTGCTTGTTCTTATTAATCACGTGGAACCGACAAAATGAAGTTGAGGTCTTAGTTATTAATGCAGAGTCTCTATAAATCGCTCGCCTGCGGAAAAGCTACGAGCGCGCGTGTTGGTGCATGTGGACGCTACAATGACTTGAGAGTGTGTGAGAGAGAAAGAGAGAGACCGAAGCCACCAAGAATATCGGGATTTAAGACCGAGTAATTTACCACAGCGCGCTACTGCAGGTTACGTTACGCAACGCACTCCTTCCAACCGCAGCAGTGGATCACATTGCGCGCGGGGCGGGAGACCAGAAGCAGAAACCGAAGCATCACAAGCTGATTACCGGGGCAGTGGAGAACACACAAAGCGCTGTGCAGCCGCCTGCAAGACACACATACACGGCATGGACAACTATCCGCGTTCCCTAGGCTCAAACGAAACTAAGCACTGAAGAATTCATCTCAGCTTTCCTTTCTTCTTAGAAAGTTAGAAAGGTTATATTTTCATAGAATTTGAAACTAAAGAAGTTTGGACAACATAGTAGCTCGACTTTTTGAAGGGGCTAAGATCCATCTGGAGGATGAAGGAGTGACTACTGGTTAACCCCTCTCCCTCTTTGACTTCCCAATCCTCCATGGGCCACAGCAGGACCCAGAGGCTCCGGGGTCTCTCTCTGCTGGGACCCCTCCTGATGTGGCTCGCCTTGGCAGCAACCGTCCCAAAGGCTCAGAGCCAAGAGGGGTCCGCTATTGGCCCCACTCACCTGAGCGCTTCGCCAGAGCACCTGAGCACGATGGAGTCGGAACGGAGGGCCGTCGAGAGTCCCACGCCGGAGGACCTGGGAAACAGCACACAGGCAACCACTGGCAACTACACAGGTAGGCGGAAACACACCTGTGGAATAGACACACCTGGCACCTGCATACCCGCCAGCTCAGGTTGACGTGGATGTGGATGTGCTGTGGATGCGGGCATAACTATTGTCCCTATATCCCTGGATAGCAAGAGAAAAGTTATGGACAAAAACATCCACTGAAACAAGTAACTGCAGACGTAATATTGCTGAAGACATGTGCGGTTTTCTTTTTAAGTTGTGTTTGTTTAGGCATTTTTTGAATATCTAATTGTTGAATGATTATCAAAGTTTGTGTGTGTGTGTGTGTGTATGTGTGGTTAAGATTAGGTTTATGGATCAGGTCATTGAAGAATGTCATGATATCTCAGGGACTCATTGCGTGTGTGTTGGTAATGGGTAAATATGGACAGCGTTGGTTCCAAGTGTACAGTTAGACACAAGCATGCATACACAAAGCACACAAAAATGCAATTAGTAGTTTATTTTCTTGCATGCATACGTTAACACCCTTATACGTATACATTAGTGCATGCACAAATACTTACACACACACACACACACACACACTTACAAATGGCATTAGATTTGAGTCTGCCCACGGCATGACATGCTCATTTAAACTCACGTGCATGCACAGTTGCAAAATGATGCAAATCTCCTTAAGGGGGTTTTAAACCCCGGAGAGCTTTTTTTTTTTTTTACTATATCAGCTAGAAACAGGAGAGAAACTAGACGAGACTGTGCACTAATGGGGAAGAGAGTTTCTCACAAATAACGTTAAATATGTGTGAATATGTGTGTACACAAAATACGAGACCTGACAGGCCAATGAAAGAGAAAATGTTCAACATACGGTAGTTAAGATTCAATGATTAATTTATTAATATTCGACTGAGTCACAGGCGCAAACTGAAAGATTTGGTGCATACTGTAAAAAACAAGAGTTTCCTGAATAGCAGCGACAGGTAACTGTGTCTAAACCTCTTCACACTGCAAAGATCGTAACCTGTTATTGTCTTGGGTCCCTTTGCATTGTGCCACAAAGAGAGCTTTCTTGTTATGCTAATTGGTGTATGCTCGGATACATAGGCCTACACACATTGGCCAACCACAGATGTACACACATGCACACATTGTTCCAAGAAAAGATGCACTGCCTCGCTACAACATTCCTACAGCAAGAAACCAGTGCAATGCAATGGAAAGGGACCAATGTGTAAGTCGAGGGATTTTTCTTAAACCTTTGGATATGATACCATGGCAGTAACAATAATATCTATGATAAAATTCAGTAGAATTATGTATGATGAAATTCTATATAATAAAATGGCCTCTCCTTGGTGCAGACTCAGGTCCTGCCACAGAGACATTGAGTTACATGGGACAGTCAGATTCCTCCAGCTCCCTTTTCTCCCAACTCAGTGTGTCAACAAAGAGAGCTTTCTTGAGACGCTGTCTCCACAATCGCTATAATATCCCCCCTTGGCTGACTGGTTGGCTGGCCGGGCCCAGGGCCAATATTGGGTTTCTACAGCCTTGAGATGTAGAATTGGACCTCTGCACTTGCCGTAGAAGCAGCTCTTGTAGCCGGTATTCTGGTTGGAGTGTTTTTAGATTGGTGACGTGTGTGTCTGGTGGTGAGTGGTGAAAATAGGGTAGGAGTACACAC